>SMLS01067129.1:0-29524 GCA_004785975.1 Popillia japonica
GAAATGCGGTATATTAGGTAGACTTCTATACGAGAGGATTTATCCTTGTCTCCCCGATCGCTCATTTAACATAATGGATGTTGACATTATCGCAGTCGTAATTAATTGACTGAGAAACTTCCGTGTCACTTTCTCCGTTCCTCATATCGTTCATTCCCTCACGTTAACGTTGGCAGTTTGAGCTGATGCGCTAAATCAACTAGTAGATTTAAGCCATCAGTTATCCGTTCCCCTCCGTTCGGTCTCTGATTGGAGAAAAGAATGTTATTCGTTTTATTTAGGTAGGTCAAAACAATTCATTTAAAATATATCGGTGTAACCTCCTGAAATAATCACTTATTCGCACGGATTTCCAGGTGTAATTCGACTGTATGAAGTTCAACACGACTATTAAACGTCCATTCCAGTCGAAAGACAGCTTAATCTGGATCTACTAACGCCACTCAACCGCGACGGTAACAATAACAACTGCAGTGAGGCAGCCACTACCAGAGTTCCAGGGATGTAATGTATGCAAAACTTTTCTCATTCGATCAATAACAGTAACATTTCTAGGTAACGACTGTTCTCTTTATCGTTTCCACAATGGATTTTTTAAATTTTTGCACAACATTTAATCAAAATTCTGTGGCTTCCAAACATTAACTTATTACGCCAACAGTCAATGTAGTATTGCACCACCTCCCGGATAAAATCGGCTGGCGTTCTAAAGAAAAGCATTTTAAAGCGAAAATCTTTTATTGCTTCTCATTTTGTTTCTTACGTTTAACTGTTCAATAAAACCCGGTGGCGCGCCGGTGCCCAATATAAATTCGCATTTTACGTCCCGTAACAATAAAAATACGATCGTAAAATACTCCTGTATTAAACCTTAATCATACATTCAATCGTAATTATAGCTGGCCGGGAATGGCGGAACCACTGCCACCATTTCGAAAATAAAGCGCAGTAAAAAAGCAGTATATGTACCTAGGAGTCACGTTGTCGTCGTCGCCGATAGATGGAGCGATAAGCGATAGCCACCGAGAAAGTTTATTTGGATTATTGCTTTGTTTGTTTAATGGTGGCGTGATATATAAATGCACTTTGTCGTTTGCATAAGGGTGCGGTTAGGTATTTAGCATAAGTCTAGATTGAGCTCTGTGGTTAAAAAATATTCTGCTACATATACTGCCCCCTCCCCTCCTCTTCCCCTTTTAATAAGCGGACCTGGTGAGGTAGAACCTTCCGCATTAAGCGCCTTGGCGTGTTCTCCGCCCACAGGCCTCTGGGAGCTGGTGTCCAGCAGGGTTCACTTTTGGGGCCTGACTTGTTCATTTTATTTACCTCAGACATCTTCCGACTACTACACAGGAAACTTGCGATCTACGCTGATGACACGGCCTTGTTCACGTCTTGGAACAATGACACAGTCGTATGTCGCCGTTCACAAAGGTCCGTCGACTAAATTGTTGAATGGTCGCATCAATAGGACCTCCAAGTGAATCCATCCAAGTGCGAAGCAATTCGATTCTCGAGGAAGATCAACCCACCCCCAACAACAATCACCGTCGTGGACCAGCGCCTCCCTTGGCGCCCATGTGAGGTATCTTGGGCTCGTCCTTGATACGAAGTTGATCTTCAGACAGTACTTCACCAAGATTATTCCTATATTCCTTCGCGCGAGGTGTGTCCTGTATCGGCTCCTGTGCTACAAGAGCTCCTTCGGCCTAAAAGCAGAAGCTAATGATTTATGTGACGTTTCTCCGACCGATACTCACTTACGGTGCCCTATTCTGGTCCAGTACCAGCCAATCTCAAATCAAACGACTTAACATCATCCAAAACAGGGTGATCCGAATGGTTACCGGGGCACCCTGGTTCGTTACAAACGTCCAGATCCATAGCGATCTGGAAGTTCCCACACTTACTGATTACGCTCTGCCACAGACCTCCGCCACAAGACGAATTCTGGAGAACCATTGAACACTTTGTCACCTCATGAAGAACCCCATCCCCCCTGCATCTCGAGCGGCTAGAATCGCGCAAGAAATGCAAGCGATAAATCGGTTTAAGGAGCGAATGGCCCAACCTTGGCAAAACCGAAGACCTCATGAACCTCTGGCATATCGTTTACGTATAGTAAGAACAATAAAGAACCCAAAATAGAGCCTTGAGGTACGCCATAAGGATTTTCACCCCATTCCGATGTATATTCTCTGCTGCCTTATTATACAAAATTGACTTTCGTATGACCTTCAAACGTTCTCCTTGGTGTACGATTGCATAACCATCAGTTTTTCATAAAACTGACTGCTTCCAAATTTTTAGGGGGGTCACGATAAATGGTCCACCCGGTATATTGGAATAATTTTTCATAATATGCATAACAATAGGGCGCTTACAACGCCCGACGATTCCATTCTAACCGGTCGCTCTGAATAAAATAGCTGTAGGTGAAACTTTAGGGAGGTGGCAGCAGGGTAATTGACTTAAATAGTTTCGATAAGTTTGACATCGAACGCGCGTAGGAGAACTACATAGCTGTAGGTATACGTATAAGGAAATAATACGAGCGCGCGCGCCCCCGTACGACAATGGTCTATTATGCGACTTCAAAGCCCGTAGTACAAACCCATTTCAATAATAGTAAATTGACCTTTGAATTGCTAAACTCGAAAGCGGAGAGAGCAGCGAAAATTGAGTTCTACTCTCTATAACCCCGATACCGAATATGTAGGAGAACGGGAAGATGCCGCTACCACCGACCCCATCGGTTCTCGCATCAGCCGCTACCGCTGCCTCACCGTTTAGTTTACTAGTCGAACGTCGAACGGAAGAGCCTATTATTATTTGCCTGGTTTAGTGTAGCGAGTGCTTGATGTGTAAGTAAAGGTGGTGGGAATGCATGGAACGAGAGGAAAGTCGATCGAGTTATATGATCCAATCATAGTTTAGAAATGGTGTAAAATTAGAAAATGGAGAATGGTCGTTTTCTTTGCAGCCTTGTATCGAAGAATTTTGTAAACAAAATATGACAACATATAATGACGCCATAAAGGTTTATGCACCCTTGCATGCCCATAGTACCAATTTTGGAGCATGCTGTAATTGGCTTATAATTTCACAGTTTTCAAAAAATGTATCATTTGTCTTTTCTTTCCATTACTATGAACTCAAAAAGCCGCTAATTATCAAAAATTTCCAAAATGACCTGAGCAAAAACAAGTTAAAAGTAAGCGTGCGAAAGAGACTTAAACTCTGCACATTTTTGACAAAGTAAATGAGCATATTGCATGCTTGCTTTGCCTAAAAGTGTGTTTTCTAACCTACAAAAGTTGCTGGTTTCTTTTCACGACCACTAGGAAATAAGTACACTATTCTTTGTATTTTAGAAAAACGAATGTATTCGTATAGAGAACTGAAGAGCAGGAACTCAGAAGAATTATTTGCCGTTTTGGAAGGTGTTCCCTCTGATAACTGTTCGTAATCTGAGTCAGAAACACATGGCGATCCAGAAGATATTCCTAATTTGGAAGATGATCTGTTTGATATTGCCGGAATGCCAATTATCTTTGATAGCGATAATAATAATAATAATCAAAGCCTGAACACTGACTTTGATTGGGAAAGCGAAGATGAATTACCACTTTCCTCTATAAAAACTAAATTGCATTTACAAAAAACTATTTGGATTTTGAACTCTGACCACTGTTTGCAAAATAAAAAGGCCTTTACTGAGCAAACCGGTCTAGTACTACCAGATAACTTAGACACTCCGGTAGATATTTTTTTATATCTGTTTCCTGAAAAGCTTTTGGACGAAATCGCATTCCAAACAAACCTGTATGCGTTGCAAACCAAGGGCGGTTGTTCCAAATCATGTGTACCGTTATGCCCTCAAGAAGTTCGGATAAGTACGACACATTATATAAGTTGAGGCTTCTGATCAACACCTTGGGAGATACATTCAAAAATTCATTCAGGCCTTCTTAAAATCAATCAATAGACGAGTCTATGATACGCTTCAAAGGCGGTAGTTCCTTAAAACAGTTTATGTCCCTAAAACCTATCAAAAGGGGTTATATGGTGTGGGTAAGGGCTGATGAAACGGGTTATATGTATCAGTTCCAAATATATACAGGCAAAGTAAATGACACAAGTGAAAAGGAATTAGGAACGCGTGTAGTAAAGGGACAACGACTAACAAGGGACCTCGTGGAAAAGGGGTACAATGTATTGTGATAGTATCACATTGCCACAAGCACAGACACCAAACTCACATTCAAAATCTCAAATAAAAGGATACAATACCAGTTATGATGACATTCAGCGTTTCACAAAGGCGATTTATAAATAAAAAAAGTTTAATTTTTAAATTTTCTTTATAAAATAAGATAAAAAACTTGCCTTGGCATAACTTTTACGCCTGTAATTAAAGTTCCTGTTAGTGCATGCCAGAGATAAGGAAAATCACTCGACAAATGTCAAAATGTCGATTTCAAACTCTGATTACGATCTAGGAATGAAATAATCAATAACATAATTCAGCAGAAAGAGTCACTATTGTAATATTCTAATTCATGACATACATTATTATAAAAAGATTGTTAAAAGAAATAAGGGTTCACAAAATTTCACTTTGACGTAAGCCATAAAACTCACAAAACGTAATTTCTTGAAAAACACCGGATGACAGATGTATTAGGCATGAAAAGAAAGGTCATAACATCAGCAAGAACGTCCCAACATCAATTTCCAACGAAAAGGCCAATTTTCACAAGAATTTTCCATTGCATCTTCCAACATCCGAAACAAGACGAAGCATTTCCAATTGACAAAAATTCTCCAGTAGATATTTTGGAATATGGACAACACGAATATCACCATCATTTGAAGATCCAAAAAGAGAATAAAAAGTTAATTTTGGGAAGTTGCAAAACGTTTCACATTTGTTTATGTTCACGACGCCACTCATCAGCCAATTACAGCACCGGATTTGCGGAAAAACTTGAAGAATGCATCAACAAATTCGCATCATTCTCGTATTAGCCTTCAAAGGAGACACCACGTTCGAATTTGCTCCTAAAACACATATAAATTAATAAACAAGCGAAGATACCAGTGACAGTTGAGGTTAACATAACCTGAAAAGAAGTTTAAGTGACAAAATAAACATCACAGTGATTTACCTTCGAGAAATCAACAAAACAAGCCCGATTACTCCTTAATTGCGAGAAAAATCCATCCAAGAGAGAGAACAGCTGAGTTACCGAACCAGGTCACACCTGACATTCCACAGTTTACCTGTCGGACCGGACATACCGGGGAAACGAGAACGACGCCATCTATCCATATCGAGGGGAATCGTCGGAGAATTTTAGCAAATTTAAACAAAAAGAAAAAAAACAAAGGTCAGTTATTAAGGAAAAAATACTTATTTGTTAGCTGAATTAAATTATTGAGAATGTCCGGCTACAATACTTTTCTTTCGCATTTATATTAAGTTTAATTTAAAAAAAAAAGTAACAATTAACTCATTTATAGTCCGGCAGAGCGCCATCCAGATATTTGTCAAAGCAACCTCAGTTCATAAGAATACGAACCATTATTTCTTCTAGAAAAAAAAATTATGTAATTATGTAGTGTTTTTTTTTAATTGAATGACCTTAACTATTATTGATACAAAGGCACCCATTTATTTACCAATTTACGTATGTGTGTAGAAATTTAAATAAAGTATTTGGTTGTTATCTAAGACACGGACTTTTTATTGAGTAAATGCTAGAAATTCGAGACGTAAGCGAACCTTCCCCCCTGAGACATATTCAAAACACAAACCTGAACAACAAACCAGAGTCTCATGACAAATAAAGAAGTTAATCGAAAGTAAGTAGCTATTGTGTAAAATTGAAACGCCAACGTGGGGCCATTGTAGTATATTTCGACAATATTTTTAATTCTGTTTAACTGCAGAAAGATTTATAAGCCGATTTTATATATGCCTGAACAGTTCGAAAAATTCGGAAAAATCTCCCTGCTGACTACAAAAATGAAAAAAGTCTAGGACGAGGTGATTCAGACTGGCGCGTTAGTAAAGATGGTTTGGTATTTCTAATATGGAAGGATCGGAAAGCTGTCTATTTTCTTGGAAACCATCATAATCCCTCGTCGTTAGAATCTGTTCGAAGAAAACTTAAAAACGGCGAATCGGAGGAAGTAAGATGTCCCAGTTTAGTCAAGGACTACAACAAGCATATGGGATACGTTGATAAGCTATATATGCTAAAATCGATTTACGAAATTGATCGTAAATCGAAAAAATGGTGGCACCGTATTATGTGGTATTTGGTCGATGTTGCTGTGGTCGACGCCTTTATTCTTTTCAAACATAGAACCGATGGAGCCTCACTAAATCTGAAAGATTTCAGGAGAGCAATGGCTGTAGGTCTAATCGGAGCTTCGCCTGAAAAAATTAAACGATGCTCAATACCTCCAAATCATTATAAAGTGTCTGTTCCCTACGGGGTAAGATATGATCAGTGTTGTCATATGCCCATCCATTCAACATCTAGAAGATGCGCTGTGTGCAGCACGCGACAGCAACCACATCGTACCCGCTGGACATGCAATACATGCAAGGTGGGACTATGTCTTTCAAGACAAAGAAACTGCTTCCTGTCTTATCATAGGAAATAATAACATTTGTACGCGTGCAGAAATGACCCCTGTCAAAAATCAAAAATTCTTTTCCAAATATGTCCTTTTTATACTCGTCTGATATAACTAAATCCGCCAATCCACCATCAAGTTTTGGGCATTGAAGGAACTGCTTCGTTTCTCTTGGGTGTACATTGAATGCTTCCAGTTTTTCGCTGGTCACTCGTTCTTTTCGACGAAGAAAACTGTTGGAAAGTAACAAATCGTGGCTTTTTGGCCTTCCATAAATTGTAATCTCATCTTTACAAGTTAAGCACTAGTGTAAAAGTGAATATGTTACATTGGTGTGCTTGCATGGCTGCTATTATAAGTATGTGTGGAATAGAAAGGAAAACCTTTGCAGGAAAATATTTTGAAGTTAACAGTAATCTACTTTTACGCTTAAAACGTACAACAAAAAGAGAGTTAACCCACAATTTTGCTTTAATTACAATCTTAAAGTGCTGCAGCTTTTAAAGTTTATAAAGTTAAAGAATAAAATATAAACTCGAAATATATTACCGCCGACCTTCGAGACCTTTTTGCCGGGTACTACTAACGCCGAGAATAAAATCGCGTTTTTATTGAATAAAGTCGAGATTCATTACAAAAAGCAGGGGTTAAAGTCGGTCGTCGCCCAGAAAACAACCCCAAGATCCACGTAGCACACCTAACGCCGCAATATAAGGGTAAGGTAGGTAGGTGTACGGCGATACAGTAATTTGCAGTAAGCTTTTTACGAGGCCGCCAGCGCGTACCAGATAGACTTAGCGGTATTACAAACTCTGCATATACACCTCCCCGTTGGGCCGTAGATTTCTACATTACCGGCGGAGTTTACGACAAGCCGCCGCCAACAACATTGTGTGCGTCTGCCCCCGCATCTTGTATCTTAGTAGACGGCGGACCCGGCTCGGGGAGAGTATTACATAATATCCATTTCGGTATTTAAATATTTAATATAGAGGGCACGCGTAAGCAGTCGTAAAATAAATTCAAAGGAATTTAGTACTGGAGGAGTCGTCCTTGCGTTTACGAAAATGTGGGAAATGAAAGTTCTCGTGGTATGTAAGTACATAACGTGGAGGATTTTGAATCGTTTATAATGAAGTTCGGATAATTTGTCATTGTAATGCGAAGCTGCTGTTGTATTGTAGATTTTTAATTTCAAATTATAACATAGTTTTGCGTGCAGTTGAAGCCCGACTATTCGTAGTGTTCGTAATTTGACACAGTTGTGTGGTACGGCCTTTAGCACAAAGGCTCGATCAATTCATCCCTTTATTGGCGAGGACAATACTAACGGTTCGGATTCTAAACCGATTAGCTATACATACATGACGGCGTTTACGTTATGTTATAATGACCCATTTTCTATTGATTGCAAATTGAACATTGATATTGACTGCATTCCTCATAGTTGCGTTTTCTACATACAACTTCTACGATCTCAGTGGCTAATTTTGGCAGACAACAGCTCGATTTATTTCAAAAATTTCGTCTCAATAAACGTAAATTCACTTCGTTTTGGTTCGGAAGTTACGTCATAAATCTCGGTGCATGTCAAAGAAGGCAATTTATATAAAATTAAAACAAAAATATTGTGATCTGCTTTCACTATGCTGAGTCGGATTTGACATCCTTAGACTCTTCAGTCCTCTTGAAGGCTGAGGCCTATACAGCGTTAGTAAAAAGTCCCGGAACGGTCGAATAACTTTGTTATTTGAAAATTATGATTTCTGAAATTTGGTATGGGGGTATAGTTAATATAAATGCATTTTATGCATACAGTTTATATTTTTTTCACTTCCGGTTCAATCGGCAATACGTCCAACTTTTTTTTTAAACGGAACGCCCAGATTTTTTTAACACTTTTGAATGCAAAATAAAAAACTACGTTCAGGAAGTATTAAGATGTTTATTTTTATTCACAAGAAAACAGTTAAAAAATTAAAAAAGTGTCCTAATACACAAACATCAAGATACCTGTCTATTCAGGTTGCGATTACAATAATTGTTCAAAATGCTCTCCATTTACAATTTGACAAAAATGTAAACGGTCAGTAAAATTTCTTATTGAATTTTGTATTTGTTCTGGAGTGATGCGATTGGCTTCTTGAACTATTCTCTCTTCCAATTGTTCAAGATTATGGGGATGATTTTTGTACACTTGACATTTCAAGTGACCCCAAACGAAAAAATCTAATGGCGAGAGATCTGGCGAACGTGCTGGCCATTCGATTGCTCCTCTACGTCCGATCCAACGTTCCGGAAAAATTTCATTCAAATAATCGCGAACATTATAGGAAAAATGGGGGGGGGAGCTCCATCTTGTTGAAACCAAAAATGTGCATTAGGGTGATCACCTATGTTTGCATTTGGAAAGAGGGCCGCAAGTGCTGGAACAACCTCATTTCGCAATAAATTTAAGTGGACGTTGTCAGTTAAATTTCCTCTTACAAAAAATGGTCCTATGATGTTGTTTCCAACAAGACCAGCCCAGACAATTACCTTTTGAGGACGCTGTGTATGGACTTCTTCAATCCAATGCGGATTTACAATTGACCAGTAGCGACAATTATGTTTGTTCACAGTGGCGTTGAGACAAAACGTTGCCTCATCTGAAAAAATGATGTGATCTAAAACATTAGGCTGCTGCTCGATCAATTCCGTCATTGTTTCGCAAAAATGTAGTCTACGATCTGGATCATCTTCAGTTAACTCATGGACGGGATACATTTTATAGGCTTTCCTTCTTGCTGATTTAAGAATCTTATGAGCAGATTTTTGAGAGATCTCATGAATTTGACCTAATTCTGTTGTGGACACGTGATGATTTTCTTCCACTGTAAGTAACACATTCAAACTAGTTCCTTCATCTGTTGCTGTTAATGGACGTCCCCTTCTAGGTAAATCCTTCACCTGACGAGACTTCAAGCTCTTGAATTGTTCGGTATACCGTACTTTTACTAATGTGACGATCCGGATAAACAGTATTAAACAAAATACGAACCTCTTCAAAAGAACGTTGACGATCACCGTACCCACGCATCATTAATATCTCAATTCGTTCTGATTCAGTAAGTTTTACTGCCGTTTTCAAATGTGTCAATGTCTAAAATAAGTAAATTTATAGCGATGAAAAGTTAAAACGCTTTTAAAGTTGTCAAATGTGACGGCAAAAAGAATGCAAACACCAAACAACAACTTTTTTCAAAGGTACCTTGTTTTTTCTGTATTAGGACACTGTTTTAATTTTTTAACTGTTTTCTTGTGAATAAAAATAACATCTTAATACTTCCTGAACGTAGTTTTTTATTTTGCATTCAAAAGTGTTAAAAAAATCTGAGCGTTCCGTTTAAAAAAAAAGAAAGTCGGACGTATTGCCGATTAAACCGGCAAAAAGTGAAAAAAATATAAACTGTATTGCAAAAAATGCATTTATATTAACTATACCTCCATACCAAATTTCAGAAATCATAATTTTCAAATAACAAAGTTATTCGACCGTTCCGGGACTTTTTACTAACGCTGTATTGTCTATGACTATTGATGAATGTGGACATCAATTGCTGGTGGGTACCTATACAGGCTGGCCACAGCAAGTATTAACATTCTTCAAGATCTCCACAATGCGCCGGATGCTCTAATTGTCATGAGCGATGAAACTTACTTTTACTTAAATGGAACAGTCAACCAACAGCTTCATGAGAAACCGCCCCATTCGTATCGTGTGACTTAATGGGGGGAGAGGGGTTCCAACATGTTATTGGTTCCTTCTTTTTTGGAAGAGGATGGAATTGCGGTAACAGTGATCGCGAATTTGTGGCTTTGATTTTAGGGAATACATAAAAGTCACACAGATCCTAATCTGGTGAAGAGGACGTAAGTTCCATTAGCACGGTCGAGTGTTTGGCCGAAAACTTTGCGTTGTGATATAAATGTGTCCATAAATCAAGCCTTTTCTTTCGAATCTTTTCGCGAAAAGTTTTCAATACTGGATCCCAATTAATGTGCATAACTCCACGAATATCGGAGAAAACAAGCAGCATGGCTTTAAATTTCGATTTGCTATTGAGAAATCAATGTCTCGTCACAGGTTACTAGTATTTCCAAAAGGGTTGGGTCAGTTTCGATAGTTTGCGGCACAAATTTTCATTCGTTTGTGTTTTTGGCCTAGAGAAAGCAGTCTGGGGACCATCTTCGAGCAAACATTTTTCATGCAAAATCTGTCTGACCACTTCCCTATTAAGACTTGTTTGCTCTGCAATAGCTCTCACACCTAATCGACGGTCGTTTTGGACAGTTTCTCTCACTTCTTTCATGTTCAAGTTGGTTTGAAGTAGTTCGAAGGCGTCCATGATAAATGGAACAGTCAACCAACAGCTTCATGAGAAACCGCCCCATTCGTATCGTGTGACTTAATGGAGGGAGAGGAGTTCCAAGACGACATGTTATTGGTCCCTCCTTTTTTGGAAGAGAATGGAATTGCGGTAACAGTGATCGCGAATCGGTAAGTGCATATGGTCAGTACATTTTTTCTCCCACATCTGCAAAGACTCAACTTGCAACAGGACCTATGGTGCCAGCAAGACGGAGCTACTATTCACACAGCAAGAATAGCGATGGCCTTACTGCCAAACCCTGCTTCCGGGTTATGACATTTCAAAATGTGGACATGTAGCTACTCTGACTTCCTCGTTCTTCTGACATCAATGTGTTGGGAACAATTGAAATTCAAAGTTTTTCAACGCAAACCTGGTAATTTGGATGATCTGATGATGATCTAATCAATTCGTGAAGCGGTGGCACTAATCACCGAGGAAACACTACAGCGAATATGGCAAAGCTTCCTAAACAAAATTGAAAATTGCATCAGAGAAGACGGCCGTCACCTTCCTGGCCTAATTTTTGCTATTTAAGTTAACTGGCATATCGCCCAAAAACTAACACAGTTTTGCTTACCTATTTTAAAATGTAAACACTTTCTGTGATCATCCTACATAAGTGCAGCGTTGGAGGATTAGCAAGGAGAATAGCTTACCGCACTTGGGGTTGCCGATTTTCAACCATCATCTCTGCTATCTGTCCTCAAAATTGTTGTAGGGCATCCGTAGGATGCCTGAGGTGGCCGATCCTGCGTGGGTCTTGCAGACTTCTAAGATGGTCTATTTGTAGATCCCTTCTCAGCTGAGCATTCGTCAGAAATCACAGAGGATTGGCCATCACCCTCTGCATCATGTTCTGTAGTCTTTCCAGTCTTTCGATCGTTGTACTCGGCATCGTTGCCGAGTTCGCAAACCCGTAAGGAAGTATCGGGAGCAAAGTGGTCTTGTCTAATAGGACTTTTTTGGTAAGGTCCAGCTCACTGTATTTGCCCAATAGTGCGAGCAGAGCATTTCTTGCGAAGAAGAACTTCTCTGTGATGTGGCAGAGATATTGGCACCAAGAAGAGCTCTGATCCAGAAGCAAGCCCAGGAAATTAAACCTAGATACACACAATACTATCTGATACATCCCAATTTAAGATTAATTTAATTAATTTATTTATTTCAAAGCAGCCTCTTTAAAAGACCAACATATTATTCTATCGTTAGTTCTTGTAATAAATTAGCAATGAATATGAAGCTACAGCTTAAATAATCAATACATTTACGTATATTATAGCTGCTGGACATATGGAAGTACATTTTATATCGACATATTGTATTGCTTATTAGAACAGCATGCAATATATGTAAATCGAATGTCAAATGATGAATTGTGTTCCATAACAATACAATTTCCCGTCTTATTAGCCAAAATATAGCTGCATATAGATCAACACCTTCTACACCTCCTCTCATAAATATGTTACCAATCTGATCCATCTCAGAAATTCGAATTTCAAACCAATATCCTAAATATCCCAAAAAATTGGAATGTCTAAAACTACACACGCAATTAACAGCAGCTCCAGTGTAATACAGACACTAAAGAATTAGTTTCGAGAATTTGTACCAACGTTTCTGCGATTGACTGTACGCTAATGCAACAAGGAACGTACTTCATGTGAACCATGTAACTGATGTCGTGTCAAGTAGGCCATATTATCCTATCTAACCTACTGTCTCGTCTATTAATAGGAGGGCAATAATACATTTTCAGGGTGGCGGCGTGGAAATTGCCTAACCTAAATATCTGCTGTGTAGGGGGCAGGTCGACCGCAACGCATTACGTTTATGAGTTTCTCCGACTGTGCCTGACTGAACCGTCTTCGTCCTTTCTCTCTCTCTCAGTCAGGACAAACATGTTCGCTGAAACATCAATAAGTTACGTGATGGTAGACTTGATCTTTCTTATACTTTCGCTGGTCGATAAGAATTCGGAAATTTCCTCATCTGTATCTGTAATTGCATAGTCCTTACTCGAAACACCCATAGGTCTTGGTACTGGCAAGGCTTCTGAAGGAGGTACTGGACGAGTAACAAAAGGTAGATCAACGTAACTAATCTTGTTATCTTGATTTTGTCGGAGAGCCCAAAAGTTTTCGTGCAGCCAATGTAGGAGAAGCCCATTCCTTCACCAGATGTTTAATTTTTTTCCTGCCATCGACTTTTTCGGGTTTGGGAATATGAAAACTCGCTCGGAGGGCTATGTTCGGTAAATATGGAGTATGAGGGATTAATTCCTAACACAACTTGTTTAGTTTGGGCAGAACTATGCAAGATGAATGAGCCGGTGCATAGTCATGGTGGAAAATCACTTTTTTCCGCTGTGAATGAGACTGCGAATCAGGTCAATAAATCGCTGTAGTATTATCCTTTGGGAATCCCAGAAAAATTGTCACCATTTTTTTTCGACCGATGGAATGATCCTTCCTTTCTTAGGAACCGATTCGCTCGAAGAAATGCACTGCTATGACTGTGCCATAGTCTCTGGTATGTACATTAGATTAGATTAGATTAGGGGTGGCCCTACGGGCCGCTTTCACTGCAACCTTCCCGGTCTATTGTGATCCCCAATAATCCTAGAAGGCGCCCTCTAACTTTGCCCTCTTTATGAGGCTTAACGTCCTTGAGAGCGGCTTCTGTATGTAGCTCTGTGCTGTGGGATACTCTGTGCCCAAAATTAGAAACCTTGTCCTTGCCAGGCCTTTGCAGTGGCACAGCACATGGACTGGGGTTTCTTCCTCCTCCTTGCAGAATCTGCACATGGCATCTTCCGCTAGGCCTATGTTCTACATATGCCTATTTAGTCTGCAGTGACCTGTCAACAAGCCTACTAACATTTTGACGGTTTTCCTGTCTTTATCTAGTAGGTCTCTAGTGAATTCAGGCTTCTGTTCTTTTAGGAACTGCTTTGCCTGTCTTTGCCCAGGTGATCTTTGCCACCCATCCCTTGACCTATTGTGTATCCATTCGTTGATGGATTTTCTGATTTGTGATTTGGTGGTGCCGAAGGATGGGCCAGTCCCGACGAATTGCCTCGACGAACCTTGTCTGGCCAGATCGTCTGCCGTCTCATTTTCCTTCACGCCCTCGTGGCTGGGAACCTAGGCCAAAATTAGTTTCCTTTGGGAACCCACCTCGTTTAGGGCATTAACGCAGTCCCAAACCAGTTTGGAGTCAACGCTTGCTGAACTAATCGCTTTAAGTGTTGCTTGGCTGTCCGAGGGATGGTGACGCTTTTTCCGAACTCGGTCCATCTTTCCACTTCTCTAACGCAATAGTGGATTGCTGCTATCTCAGCTTGAAAGATCGTTGTGTCTTTGCTGAAACTTGTCGAGAGAGCCTTCCTAGGCTTTCCTCCGTATATACCGGCTCCTACGCCATGTTCGATTTTGGAGCCGTCTGTATACCAGTTCGAGTCCGCTCTTATCGGAGAGTCTTTCTCCCAATCCTTCTTGTCTGGTATTATAACCTGATATTTCCTGTCCAGGTTGAATTTCCGTAGACCGTAGAGTCGCTGGGCACCTCCGTAAGGAGTGCCTCCTTAAGTTCATTCAGGAGGCACCATTTCTGGGGGTGCCATAGCAGCGGATCCAAATCGGGGATTGGCTAACACGACATCATGCATCTTGTCGACCATGTCATTTCATTGGTAGCGGTTTTTGGGCGTCCACTGCGTTGTTCCTCACTTGTGCTCGTGCGGCCACGCTTGAACTCGCCCACCCAAAAGCTGATGGTAAAGTGTTTTATTACTGCACCAAATTCGATTCCATCCATTTTTGCAAAAGAGCCTGATTTGCTACCAAACAAGACACAATCTTAATCAACAACTATTGCCAGTAGACGTCTGAAAGTTTGACAGTTGCCATAAAAATGACTGCTCTTGTTGGCCAATGAATCTACTTCAATCTTGGTGCGCCATCTCTTGCCGATTCCGAAAAGATTGAAATTATTTGACGCTAAACTAAAGGGTAAAGGAAGAACAGGTCAAATTCTTAAAAATTTGAGCAAATAGAAGGAAGAAAATGTATAGACCTTTAATTAATGAAAAATTGACACAATCTAATCCTATTATCGTCTCGATCCTTCACTTCCCAATCCACCATCGAACTCAATCCATCCCCTTTACTTCCACAACTTACACCGACAAACTTCTTTTCATCGACAATAACACACGGGCTTAATGTTTACCGAGCTCCACTTCTGTCAGTGGGACGCACACATCCCGCACAAATGACGCAAGAAGTAACGTCTCTGTATAAACTAAAAGCCACTTCGTCCCGTCATCTATAAATCCTTCAATCCGTTCGTTCGCTCGCTCACTCACTTCGACGGCGAAATTGCTTCTCTCGAGACGAGGACGCGGCTAAATTACTCGGCGAACGAAAAAATGGGAAGGGTAGTTGTAGTAGCAGCCACGGGGTTAGATTCGAAACGCTGCAACCCGCGCCGTCTTATTTATACATTCGAGAATGTCGAGGTCACGCGACCTACTCCACCGGGGTCCCTTTTCTTGAAAGGGCTTTTCAAAAGAAACGCGCGTAGGTAGTCCAGGTAGGTCGCGTTACGTTTCAGAATGTGAATCTATCGAAATAAATTGCGTTTCGTCGGGATAAGATGTATGTATCGGAATTGATGACAGGCAATGGTAAAAAAAGGAAGTTTAGTGTATTTTTAGAATTCAGAGAAATCTTGCTTTTCAGTTTATGGGGGGACTAAATCATATAAATCGTTCCGCCAGTTAAGATTTCACGGTCGCCAGTGAGATAAATATCACGCAAATACCACCAGAACGATCTCCTATTACGGAATAAAAGTCGCCGCGATATGCCTCGGCGAATCGGAATATTACACTTGTCGGTCCCTCTTTTAGAGCTTTTCGGAAAAAGGAACCGACTCGGCTGTACAACTGAATAGACGTAATACAACAAAACTTGTTTGCATTGTAGCTACACGGAAATAAAGGGGGTATCCTAAGTGCTTACGCGAGTTTGCTTGTACAGCAGGAATTCGGCCAAGAATTCTCTCCAGAGTACCATAAAGTTTCCCGTTTATGTAGCTTTGTCCAGAAAACAATTACTTTGAATTAGTTACCGACCGAGTACATACTATTACGAGCAGTATCTTGTGTATTTGCGACAAACTATTCACAATTAGTCGATGTTTAGTGCTTCTGTTTAGCGGTTATTGTCGATACTGCAGGTATCTACAACATTAATAGTAAAAGCTTCATGTGTACTGGATATATTTTTCTATGTAAAACATATATCCTGTGTTGGAAACTTTTGTGAACTGCACCTGGACTAAAAGAATAGTTTAATGCATTTGAAAAATCCGCATTGGGCTTCCGTGAGGAGTGAATACTTCTTCTTCTTGACGTTTATATATTTTTCCGTTAAGGGGAGTATGCAACTCACGTTTCTTCATTTATCAAGCTTAGGTAGGATAAATTGTAGAGGCACAATTTTAGCGCACTCTGTTACATTCGCCCGAAATTACAAAAAAAAAATTAGAATTTCTCACACTGATGTGTTTTTGTATTTTATTAACGAGTTGGATTTATTTCGATAACGTTGTAATGTTGCCTACATACATTGAGTACGCAGTTTCAGTCTGATTATCTTCCTACATAGACAACCGAGTCAACTGATACGTGTGGATACGTGTATAGAATAAATGTCAAAGTGACAACCTATTATGACAGCAGATCGGAGGAATTAACTTACCTAATATGGTTGCGTTAGGCTGTGGCGTTAAGTTTCCGGTTGCAAATGTAAAGTTATCCCATCTTTTATTAACAACTTCAGAGACTGTGATTTCAACCACTGTAAGCTTGTACATATAATAGAGACAAGCTTCCAGAATACCAAATACTACAACTTGTAATTGTGTCGTGTAACCACGTGTTCAGAATTAATGAAGTGTTATGTTGTTTAATATTAGCAAAGTTTATCTGTTAACCATTTCAGGAAACCCCTACGAAGTCGAATGTTCAAACATGAAATATATAAAATGCAAGACTTAAGTGCATTTCATGAATGTATGAGAGAACGAGAATCGACATTATCATTGCCAATATCAGGAGATAGATTTGATGTCATTAAAGCAACGAAATCTTACAACAGCTAGAGTTACTGGTAGTAAATTGAAGACTTGGAAAGTTTCGTAGAAATGAAGAACTAATGTAACCATTTCCTAGTGTAACGAATAGCTTACCTTACGAGATTAAATATTTTTGTAAAGCAATGTATTTTGGATACATCTTAACTGTTTAGCTCTTTAGAGCTAGCTCGTTGTGAAAACAACCTATGTGATTTTGAAAATAGCTCAGCTGGTTTGTAAAACAGTATACACACACGAACAAGTTCAAAGAGGCAGGTTGTCGCTCAGCTTGTTGAGAGCTAGGTTTAGAGCTAATATTCAGTTCTTTATTGAAATCTTTATTGAAATCTATTGATTGTAACATCAGCTTAACTAATTTAGAGGTTAGAGCTACTTTCATGTTGGTTTAGGGCTAATTTTGAGCTATTTTAGCGCCGATTTTGAGCTATTCTGATTCTAATATCAATTTAACTGCTTATAGAGTACGTTAACTGATTTATAAAGTAGCTTAACCAGTTTAAAGCTAGTTTGGAGATTGTTGTTAAGTCACTTCAGCTGGTTTAGAAATGAACTTTACTGATTTAGAGCTATTACAGTTTTAAAGTAAAGTTTTGATCTAAGTTTAGTTTCATGTTGGTTTAGGACTAATTTTGAGCTTTTGTAGCGCCGATTTAGAGCTATTCTGGTTCTAATATCAATGTAACTCCTTATAGAGTACGTTAACTGATTTATAAAGTAGCTTAACCAGTTTAAAGCTAGTTTTGAGATTGTTGATAAGTCACTTCAGCTGGTTTAGAGATAAACTTTACTGATTTAAAGCTATTATAGTTTTAAAATAAAGTTTTGATCTAAGTTTAGTTTCATATTGGTTTAGGACTAATTTTGAGCTATTTTAGCGCCGATTTTCAGTTATTCTAGTTCTAATATCAATTTAGCTCCTTATAGAGCACGTTAAAACTGATTTATAAAGTAGCTTAACCAGATAAAAGCTGGTTTTGAGATTGGTAAGTCACTTTATCTGGTTTAGAGCTAGTTTTAAAGTAAAATTATGATTTAGGTCTAGTTTCATTTTGGTTTAGGACTAATTTTGAGCAATTTTAGCGTAGATTTTCAGCTATTCTGGTTCTAAAATTAGATTAGCTCCTGATAGAACACGTTACTGATTTATAAAGTAGCTTAACCAGATTAATGCTGGTTTTGAGATTGTTAAGTCACTTTATCTGGTTTAGAAATGAACTTTCCTGATTTAGAGGTATTATGTATAGTTTTAAAGTAAAGTTTTGACTTAGGTCTAGTACTGAGGTAGGTTAGACCTAATTTAGAGCAGATTTCAAACTGCTCTCTAAGCCAGCAAATTTCCGTTTTAAGGCACCTTGCTTTGTTGCATTGTATTGCGGCTAGTTTCTGGGGGTTGTCTCATAGCGGGTAACAAAATAATTACACCAAGAAAGCTTCGAATTGACAGGTTACATGCAGATCATTTTAGCAAACAAATATTTCAAATATTAGTACAAGATCAAATACATACATATATTGGCCGCAAGTTAATCAGCAGACAACGAAAAAATAAGAATAAGAAGAATTGCCTGACACAAACACTTGAAACTTATTCTAGAGACAAGACGAAACTGTCTGACGAATGCGAGCAAGCAAAATTTCAAGCTAGAATGCAGGACCCAATTGCAATTTGTAATTGACTAAAACTTCTTAGCCTTATTTCCAATGTTATTTTAAGTCAAATTTTGAATGTTCCCTTATGCAACCTTTTCTGAACATAAAAAAAATAATTAGTTCAACTCTGCTCAACCCTGGCCACACAAAATCATATTTTGTTGAAACGTATTGAAGACAACATGTCATAAATTAGGTTGAACAGCTTTAGCTGTTATTCTGGAGTATAATCAAAGACTCGAAAACTGAAGAAGCAAGAAAACAAAAGAGATCTTCTAGAGGAATTGACAAATTATTTGTCCCAAGTATCATCCATGCAAAGAAGAAGGAGTTGCAAGCCAACTCAGAATTTTTCCAATATCTCGCCATTCGCAGAATTTTTACTCCTTAAACAAACCTAAAAGACTGTTCATTCCGATGACATACCAATAGTCAATAGACTGACGAAAAAAGCTGATAGAGCTCCGTCTGTAGCATTACTAGAGCTACTGGATTCTGGGCGAGAAGTAATACTCGTAACACACACCGACAAATTAATCGGCTCGGCGCCTCCACCAAAATTGAAAAACCTAAGTTACCAAATTATTTTTAACATTGATGGTATTTTGATGTGGCGATGCTATTCTTATGTAATTTTGGTGTTTCCATTAAAACATTTTAATTGTCATAACTGTGTAAAAGTTTGGAAAAGAACTTTAAGAGCCGTACAAAAACTAAATTAAAATCTTATACAGAATTTTGCAGAATGAACTCTCGCCTTCCTATTTCTCCTTCTCCATAATAAATTTCCATGCTAATAGAACCCACATCATTCAACAGTATCAACCCTTCTACAGTTTACAAGAACGATTTGATATGATAACGAAAACACTTGCTGAAATTAAAATCTAAAACGTAAATATACAAGAAGAAAAAGGTTCCAATATTATACAACATACCAACCAACACACACACACACGCATACATACATCTAACGATCCGATGATTTATTCCATAATTTATTAATGTTAGCCCCTGCGCTTGACACCAAGTTAAGCCCAACCGTTACGAATGTATGTATGTATGTATGTATGGAAGTGTTTTCCAGTTCTCTTTCTTGGCTGATATTCGAGTAGCCTGCAAGAAGTGCAAGGAAGCCGTATAGGTCCGCTTTCGCCGACTTCGGACTCATGTAACATTCATGCTGGGGATTGTACGAATGGTGCATGTAGGGTACAGAAGTCGACTCTGTAATATCACCTGTAAATACAGCTTTCAGTGATAACCTCGGTAGTACTAGGAACGTGTTACTGACCTATATTTATTGTGTAAATACGTAGAATTGACTTGAATTACATTTACGAACGGCACTCGAAGTATATACAATGAATTCTGCCGTATGTCGCTTTTAACGTTAAATAAAATGTTAACTCTAGAGGATACATCTACCGTATTGCAGATCAAATATTGTGCGGGTAATATCTAAATATGGTAGTTAGAAGCATAGAAGTAAAACCAGATAAGAAGAAACTCACAAGGTTCTAATTATGAACGTGGTTAGAACGTAAAAATCCAACATTTTTTGTGGAACGCAACACAGCCCCAACTCAAGGAGTTATGATATGGGGTGCAATATGTTATGGTAGCAGATCACCCTTGGTCTTTATTGACGGCAACCTTAACGCAGCTGGTTATATTGCTAATGTGCTACAACCAGTTGGCCTTCCATGTCCTCAGGGGCTGCAAAATCCCATTTTCCAGCAGGATAATGCGCGCCCTCATACGGCAAGCGCTACGACACGGTTTTTGGAAGAATCTAACATTGCCGTCCTCCCATGGCCTACTCGGTCGCCTGATTTGTCACCCATTGAACATGTTGGGATATGATTGGTAGGCGACTGGGTAATTTACCGCACCCTCCAGATAATTTACACGATCTTCAGCAACGGATTCAAGAAGCTTGGGACGATATACCACAAGCAGCTATAGATCACTTGATGCCAAGCCGTCTAGATGAGTGCATTACAAATCGTGACGGAGCAACTCATTATTGAAAAAACTTTTAAAGCTTTTGTTCTTTTGTTTTCAAATCTTAATCATCACGTTGTTTCATGAAAATAGACGTTTCAATAAAATCGGTCGAGAACTGCTAGGTGTTGCAATTTTTCTGGAAATCAGTATATCTTTGGATATACTATCCTTTAATTCGAAAATTACTTCTTCGATTTCCTGTTGTGTAACAGGATTGAAGAAGCAGAAGTTTGCGGAACTGATTCCCGTGTTGAGAAAGAAAGTCTTCTGTTTATCCTTTATATTGTTCACCGGTATTTCTCTTGCAATTCTTTCTCCAACATGAAGAATTTATTCAGCTCATTGCTCGTCAAGCTTATATGCGGTGATGGTTCATGCCTTTTCCTTCTACCATTGTCGTTCCTAATTATGTCCCATATGGCATGGGATTTGTTTATTTTTGGAGTTTGAGATGAATTGTTCATTTTTATATTTAATTGTGTCTTGAATTGCTTTCACATATTCTGGTTTAAAGTCTTTATATATTTTAAAAGAGTTATTGTCGTTACATACTCTACAAATAGTGTAAAGAGCATGTAATTTACTTTTCATTTGTGCGATCTCTTTAGTTTTCCACATGATATTTTTGCTATCGGGCACCTTTTTTAGTTTTAGAGGACAGCAGCCGAATCTGGCGACAAATCTGTGGCCACCCTTTATTGTCTGTTCTACACCAACTAACGCGGACACGCACCTATTGCATTAACTCAAATATGTCCGTTAGTTGCGCATTCCACCTGCAGCAACATATATATTCTTAGATCTTATTCCACTATTACTGCATCTTATTTACAACCATTCTAACATGCACAAAACGGAGCCATGATTAATTGCACAGCGTTCGGACGCAAGTTCGATTTATTGGCAATTATGTAGCAGCAGCCCGCTGCTTAAATACAGCAGTAATCGTACCGTTCAAGCAGTAACTCGTATTGGTAGCCTGTTTGAGCGCTTTATGCATAGCGCACACATCCTTCACTGTTATGCGCTCCCGCAAATTGTATTATTTGCCAATTTATATTCACGTAACTGGTCGACATTAATCTTTGATTTAATACTAGTTCGAATGGTCACTCTTACACCCGAATTTATTTTTTTTTATTATATTGCGTCGAATTGCGAAATATATCGCCATCCACTCAAAGCGTTATCGATTCGATAAAGGGGAAGACGTTTTCTTTACGTTTTACCACGTTACCATTTTACATCAGTGACGCAGCGCCCATAAAACCCTATTTATTGTCCCGCATCGCGTAGTCTGTTTACAATATCGAGTCCCCGTGTATAGTGTGTCTATGTGAGGATGATAGAGCGCTGAGGCAGGCACGGTTCTATCTCGTACTTGTCCCGGGATCCACCGCGAGCGGGTAAACTGAAATAACGGCCCTACTAATGCTTATTGCTTTCTGGTCGGGTAAGCTTTACAACTTTAAAATAGTTCGCAGCGAGAGAATACTTCGACGGAACAACAAAAGAATATTATACGATGTCGTTTCATACCGTACATAAAGATATTGCGCTTTTGTATCGTTAAAACTACTGTATGGATGCATATACTTACATTAGATGGGCGAAGCCAGTAGGATTAGAGAGATATCTCGGATATAATCGGACTTGCCAAGATGACGGAGCTTAACGGAAAGTTTATAATTGCGCATGTATGTATGTAGTAGCATATTTTCGAAGACTGTATGCGAATAGGATAACGCTATTTCCTCCGAACATTGCTTTCAACTTCAGGAAGACGTGTTTGAGAAATACGATTGTGGGAGTATTGTGGAAGCGACAGAAAAAATTGCAAAGTATTGATTTTAACATTTTTGTGGGTCACTCCCCTAAGAGAAAATATAACACCTGCTCTGTACGGCGCATAAAAATTTCTCATAAACTCGAATAAAACATTCATACTTGGCAGCCGGTAAGTAATAAATTTACGTAAATAATAAATGAAACATCTTACAATCGATAGGGTCCCTCAGTATGTCTTCACGCAGCGAGCAGTCCGCATCTAATTCAGACCCCTATTAATATTAAAGGAACGTTTTATTTGCATTAAAATTTTCACCTTTGAGAGTACGGTACGTGTACCTTACGGGCAAGATTTGAAAGCATTCTATTTAGCAAACATAAAATATGTACAAGCAGAAAGTAGTTACACACGGCACTTTGCCGAGCAAACACGGCGGACTACAATATGTCAATAGCGAGGTCTTCAATGTAAATAATATATAAGCTAGTGAACATCTACATAGTACGGGAGTTCGTTCTAGCCGACCGAGGCGACGCAAAACGGAGTCAAATAAACTTGCGAAACATGCGAGTCTACCAGAAATATCTCGCTTGAAACCAAGTTTGTGGTTTGTTTTTATTTATTCGCGGCCTCGTTTAGTCCTCTTAGAGGGTGGTACCCGTTTTACATATTTAAGGATGATTTGGAAGACTTCGTCTTTTGAGTAGGTATATACGTATTTACTGTAAAAAAAAATAATAAAATAAAAACAGTTAGGTTGTTTAATTTCAAGATACCCACAAGTTTGTTGCAAGCATGGATTTATTCGTCTCATAAAATACAGGATAGGACATTTTTTCTGGAATAGTTTACATATTATTTGTAATCGCAGCTAAATTGTGCGATTGGTTGATATAAACTTTATTTTTCAGACAACCAAACAGAGAGAGGTGATGGCGTATCATGTTTAGCAAATTTGCTGAAAATATATTGAAACTAATTAATCTCTCTCTCTCTCTCTCTCTCTTTACATTGGAATTAAAGCACCTACTTTGATAGAGTGACGATTCCACGAAAACGTAAAAGCGCTGCTTGACACGTCTGACAATTCTGGAATTCTCTGATGAATTACGCCAGGAATTGCTAAGGAAGGAAACCACTTTGTCGTTGCAAAACTATTGGAGAAAAGAGCTAGCTTATTGTTTAACTAGCTACTTATTAACGTAACCTTCAAAATTGTAATTTTCAAAAAAGACAAACTGGTAGAACTTCTTCTTCTTCAATTTTTTGTCCACGGCTGAGAATTTGAAAACAATGTTCAGAAATATACGAAGGCTGATCAGAAAGAAGGTTTTTCCGTTTTCTGAGCAATTCTCTAAAACTGTTTTGCCGAGTTCTGGAACAATGTAAGTGGAGACTAACTATTATTTTTACGGTAACTACGATTTAAAAGAACAACGAACTTTCTGGGTAACATGTTATTAATGGTAATTATCTTAGAAACTATTGCCTTTGGGTATAGGACATGTTTACCAAAAATCATAGTAAATTTTTAAAGGAGTTCGTTCCTGATAAAATATACAAGGGGGTTCTATTTAAAAAAAAACATTTTTTCTGTAACGGTAAAAAGGTTGACATTTTATCCCCCTTGACGAGTAACAAAACGTCTCTTTTTATGAAATCACTTTTTCCCCGGGAAGTAAGTGAGTACTTTTTCCCCGATGTGTCAAAATGACAGTTGTTAAATGTGCATTGTACAATTTCGTAATGCCCGCTTGCACCGTTTTGTGTAAAAGCTTCGCTTAATTTAAGGGGCCCTTAACTATTAAGCTTGGTTTAATTTCAAATGCATTGCACCGTTGAAAATCGAGACGCAGTTAGTTAAACCGGAATCATAATCGGCAACATCGCTTTTATGAGTACATTTGTTCTAACGGACATGCGTGAATCGCGTCCGATCGTGTCGTATCCGATCATGCCAACCAAATGTCCATATCATAGGCACATTCTAGTTGATCTTCGATATTTATTAAAATATTGAGAACAGTTTCCTTTCTTAAACGAAATCTTTGGAAGAATAGTAATTCGTCCATTTGGTGAAAATGGTTTGATCTTGGGTAGATTCTTCTACGGAAGCCAAAATCAATTATACCTAAAACCTCCAAATGTTCTCCAACAAGCCATCGTCCTCATCTTAGTCGAAAAATATCAGTCATATTTACGGAGCAATATCAAGATTTTACAAAATAAACACAACGTAAAAACATAACGTAGAATATTGACCGCTTAAATAAAACCACACTTAACGAAAGCTTAACTAACTACGAACAAATTTTTAAATTTAAGTCCCGCTCTGTGGTAAGCTGCGCTTAAACAATGCGGTGCAAACGGCCATAAGTTTTCCGCGATAAGTGATGCTACTTTCACTGCTTCTACTAATTTCCATGGAGTACAAGAAAATTCTAAATTAAAAATGTTCATTTTTTAACTCCGATTATTGAATACAACTTTTAAACCTAATTGGAAAATTAAATTGACAGACATTTAATTACGTCAAATGTTTCCTTAGCATGGCCAGTCAGCCTACCAGTTTAGAACTTCCAACTTCACATCGATTGAGTTTCTGACTTTAGTATGTTGTAATAATATTATTAAATCGTCGGTTTTCTCGTCACAGAAAAAAATAGTGTATTATGCACGGGCAAAAAGTTAGATTTTAGCTCTCGATGTTTTGTCTTTGACAAACACAACCTCGAGCTAAAATCTAATACTTTTTTTCCTTGTATAATAAATAACTATTTTTCCATTTTTTCTGTGTTTACCAAAAGAATATCAATAAAGTCCTCTTGCAAAAAGTTTCGTTAAAAAACAATATACCAAAAATTAAAACATTTTCGGTTATGATAATCTCGAATTTGGTCAATATTTAGTCAAGGATTGAATAGATACGATTTTTTGAATGAACAGTAATTTCAATGGGAATTTTTAAAAAACTTGTTTTTTCTCCTAAACGAGTTGACTGTTGCAAATAAAACTCTTAACAACATTGACTTAAAATTCGATGTATATATCAAAACTATAAAAATATATAGGGTGTTTCATTTAAAAGAACCGAGTCCGGTCCTGTACAGATGAAATCGAGCTCCTCTGGGAACTCTAAATATTTTTACATTGTAAACGGCAAACGTTCGAATAAAAATGTATCTCAAAATTTTCTGATAAAATCAATACTAAACGTACTGTTTAAGAACGAAGGCTAAGTGGGCAACCCTGTATATTCTGCTAAGACACACAATGACTTTAACTATATATAATAATTCTTTTTATATAAAACATATAAGAGATAATTAAATTTTTTTCTCATCAAAGAAATTTCCTTTGGCTGCTAGTACTGCTTCTACAATTCTAGGAAGCCTTTGCTGTTTTGTAGCCCTAATTCTCCTATCTAGTTCGTCCCATAGCTTCTCTATCGGGTTGATATCTGGAATTTGAGGTGGACAGGTCCTAACTTTTGGTGTAGTCCAGATGGAATGACGTTATGTTCTAAAATGTCCCTATAATTTTCTTTCCGCATTATCCCATCGATTTTCACCAAATCTCCAGTGCCACCATACGGTTAACAACCTCAAACGAGTACTGCACCTCCTCCATGTTTTACTGTTGGTGCAATGCACGCAGGTAATATTTTCTCAGTTCTTGTGCACCTAACATATATTTGTGGTTTTTGCCCAAGCACCTCGAATTTTGACTCGTCGCTCCAAAGTACATTTGTCCAATCTCCCAGTGTCCAATTACGATGACCTTTGACCCACTGCAAACGTTTTTGACAATTTCCTTGTCGCAACAGGGGATTTTTTTTGCCATTCGTCCGTGCAGATTGGCTTCTCGAAGTCGACGTTTCACGGTACTTTCGGATACAGTTTTCTCTCTTACCAAATTACTTCCAAGAAATAGAGATTACCATAAGAATACTGTAAACGATCTTTTACAAATAATATTTCAGGTATCCCAACAATCCGATAATCCGATTTACCCGGTTAGATTAGATTAGATTAGATTAGGGGTGGCCCTACGGGCCTCTTTCACCGCGACCTTCCCGATCTATTGTGATCCCCAGTAAACCTAGAAGGCGCCATCTCACTTTGCCCTCTTTATGAGGCTTAACGTCCTTGAGAGCGGCTCTCGTATGTAAATCTGTGCTGTGGGATACTCTGTGCCCAAAATTAGAAACCTTGTCCTTGCCAGGCCTACGCAGTGGCACAGTATATGGACCGAGGTTTCCTCCTTCTCCTTGCAGAATCTGCACATGGCATCTTCCGCTAAGCCTATGTTGTACATATGCCTATTTAGTCTATAGTGACCTGTCAACAAACCTACCATCATTTTGACAATTTTCCTGTCTTTATCTAGCAGGTCTCTAGGGAATTCAGGCTTCTGTTCTTTTAGAAACTCCTTTGCCTGTCTTTGCGCAGGTGATCTTTGCCACTATTCCCTCGACTTATTGTGTACCCATTCCTTGATGGATTTTCTTGCCTCGACGAACCTTGTCTGGCCAGATCGTCTGCCGCCCTCGTTTCCCTTCACGCCCTCGTGGCTGGGAACCCAGGCCAAAAATAATTTCCTTTGGCAACCTACGTCGTTTAAGGCATTAACGCAGTCCCAAACCAGTTTGGAGTCAACACTTGCTAAACTAATCGCCATTCTTGCGCCCATTTAACCCTTTCGTTGCTCCACTCTACTCTGCGTAGACGGTGAAGTGGCGTAAGAGGAAGACGTAAAAATGGACGATATGAACGCAACCCATAAGATCTTATCCGGCGATAAACAGTTGACATTGACATTCTGAGTCCTGTACCTCTCATCCAATCATTTGCAATTGATCGAGTTGTTGAAAATCTATCTCTTGTGGCCAAAACTCTTAAGCGACGTTCTTCGCGATCTGTAGTCCTTCGAGAACGTCCAGATCCACGGCGGCGATGTTGAACCCCTTCCTCGTACCATTTGGGCCAACATCTCAATACCGATGAAACATTTCGGTTTACACAACGAGCAATTTCTCTTAGAGAAAGTCCGGCCTCTCTTAAACCAATAATACGGCCACGTTCAAAATCACTTAATTGGACAAACTGTTGATGTTGACGTACTCTCAGCATTGTTATCAAGTTCACAATGAAATTGTGACGAAACAACAACAATTTGCAAACTTGACAGTTACTAAATGGTCTAATACTTCAAATTATATGTGCTATGGAAACAACAGGCAAAAAGAATCAACTTGCTAGATTTTATTCAAATTTTAATCATCAATTTGTTTAATGAGTCAGTATATATCAACACAAGTTCTAACACAAATTCACGAGAAAGAAACGATGTTTCCTTCTGTACGCACAATCTATTACTACATCCAGATATTTTAATTTTTCTCTTCTACGTCAGAATAATCGCTATTTGCTAGGAATTATTGCTTTAACTACTGGTCTCGTATGCTTTCGCACTACTCTTTTCCTAAGAACCACTACATGCTTTGCGAAGCGCTTGATTGGGTTGGGTGCCTATAAAATTTGCTCACAACTGTACATGTTTTGAAGTAATGCAAGATAAACCCTCTACGTTAAATAAATACTTAGTAAGGGTACTATTAAAAAATTATTCACTAAATGTTGTAAACTTTTAACCACCTATGCTGTGAAAATTAGTACATATATGAGTTTTCAGAAAATAAATTATCTCTAAATCCAGAGAAGATAAAATTTATGATTTTATATCCAAAACAAACGCACTTAAATCTACTCAGAATGCAACTCTCTGAAGTTTCGTTTCATGGTTAGAAGCAAGCGCATCATGCATCAAATTATTTATCGAACTGCACTCATACTAAAGGATTCTTCGGCAGCAACAGAAAAAGTATTTTTCTCACAAAACTCAGCCGTGAAAATCATTGAGCGCATTTTACTAATTCCTGCTGACCTATTTTCCGTAGTTTACGAAGAGGAAATAAAAGCAGCGAAACAGTTATCCGTGTTGAAGAGACTCTTAAAAGAATTAGTTCCAAAATTCATTCCAGCAGAAAGAATTTCTATTACCAAAACTACGTGCAACGCTTTCATGGTAGTGATAGTAATATAACGATTAAGTAAATTTTTCTTTTATTTCCGATTTCCTTTCCTTCTTCCTGTGCATTTCCTCCGCTTAATTTCAAAACATGATTTTCAACGATTTTTGTATTTAGTTTTTTTTGTCAAGAAATTGAGCCGCCACTGTACAATCATACATTTACGTACGGAAAACGGAATCGTTACCCCATTCTGTTGACTTCGTCTTCCTTTGAAATTCGCTTTTTTCTGTCTTGAGGCTGGATGGGTCTCGATCTCCATTATTTTCGCTCGCGGTCGTCCGTAGGTCCCTCTCCGTCGCTCTGAATAAGGCAAAAAAAGTATTTTCGTGATATACTCGTGTGCAGCATAATGAATAATATAACCGGGACACGGTTCACTTTGTGTGATTCGCTTTAAAGTATGTAGAATCGAGAGTAGGGAAAATAGGATGTATGTATGTATGTGTATCTACACGAAACAATGATGTGTAGGTTGTTGATGTCGGCCTGGGGAATAAACGAGATTCCTCGTTTTTGTCAGATAGAGATGAAAACTGAAATTGTGCGACTCAATCTAGGTGTGCGATTCTCGTCAAGTCAGATCTGAATCTGAATTAGGTTCAGGTTTTGATTTTAATAAATCAGATCTCGAACATTAAGTATTTGTCTATGTTCCAGATATTTTTCCACAATTTATTCCCGAATCTATATGCAAATTATTAGGGTACTAATATTATTATTTACAACCAAATTTACCAAAAAGTGAGTACA
>SMLS01067130.1:0-69259 GCA_004785975.1 Popillia japonica
TGTATAGTTGTAACATTCTTTAAGTGTTGTCGAACGTTATATTAGAGGTAAAGAGACTATGGCGTATTAAGTGGACCACACATTGTCTTAGCGTGCAACAATGGACTCGGTTTCCCATGGATCAGGCATCATAACCGACCGACACAGCAGGAATCCGCACGCACTCATTAGCAACGTCAGATGTGTGTTCCGCTGAAATGGAACCTTTTTATATGATCCACACGGCGAACGTCTTCGTACTGATCAAATTCTTATTAAGACATCGCCATAACGCACAGTAACCGTAAAATTTGCTGTCTAAGAATAGAATCGAGTCAATTTTACACTGAATTTTGCTTAATTATAATATGCAAGTAGAATCTGAAGATTTCATTTCAATTTTAACGCTATGTTGGTCTAGGGTTCAATCAAAACTAGTACATTTCCAACCTTAATGGTTTTGGACATACTAGCCGACTGCATTACATTACATTGCGGCATCAAAACACCTTTAACTACTGCAATCTTGTGATCTATTGTGATTTTTGAATATATGACCTTATCAGATTGTAATGTTGTATTCTTCAACTTATCAAATAATGTCTTAAATACTAATGAGTCAGAAGGCCAGTAGTCTGACTTTTAACTTTGATTACCGAAACCTTCTAATTTTCTGTTTATACTAATCAAGCTGCTGATTAGTTTTGCATAAATAGCATGTTTGATTACCTATTGCTCAGAACATTTGACGTGGCTTGGTCGTAATGCATATCTAAATATTACTGTTTTGATGTTTTTATTTTATTTATACTCAATGACATTACAACTGTTACACCCAGAAGGTTAAACTTGATTTTTTGGCAATGTGGTAGTTTCACATTAGAAATCAAACAATAATATTTGTAAGACATTTTTATTAACATGTGGCTCGAAAAAAGTGTTCGGCGAATCCGTAGTTGAGTACACTCCTGTACACGTCCAAGGATCGACAAAATGAGATGGTTCAGTTATGCTAGTGGCATATCGTTCCAAGCTATTTGAACTTCATTGATTAACTGCGTCAAAGTTTGTAGAGGATGGTGCAAAGCGGACAAGTTCCTCCTTATGATATACCACACAAGCTTGATGGAGTTTAAATCTGGGGAACGGGATGGCCACGGCAAAACATTAACATTAACGGTTGTCACTGAGTATATTTCGGGTGCAAAAATAAAAGGTATGGTTCTCTCTTAAAAGATAATTGGCTGTAACTTAAAGGTTTTTAAAAATTTGATATCCAAGAAGTAAATGTCAGTATCCACCTTTCTTCATGCTATCCGTGTTCATACTGCTACAGCAAATTGGCATGCCATTGTGTAACGGCAAATTTGCACTTTGCAATTTGATTTAGTATTTCGAGATATTAACTTATAGAATAATTTGCTCCTGAAAGTAGTATGTAAGGAGCAACCACTAACCTTAAATTCATAAGTGCTGAATAGAGTGAAACTGTATGTTGTACGAAATTGATAGTTACATCTTGCAGCGAAACAGTTCTACTGGTCGTTATCTTAATCCTTTCGTTCTGTTAATTAATCGTATATGTATTTCTTGAAAAATAGACTTTTTCATAAAATGATTTTTGTGAGATCCTATTTCTTAGTTTCTACACAACAATACAATATAACTTACGGCAAGTTAATATTAGAACCAGAACTACAAAATCACACTTGCACGCACTATAAACACATCAATAAATGCAGATGTAGTCACACAAAGCAATACAGTTTGAAAGCCACTGAAGTGAAACAAAAAAGTTTAGTGATAAACGTCACTATTAAACTTGTTCTAAAGATGCTTATAGTTTTTGGGTCCCACTATTTTCGATCCTGTTTCAACTTAGGGTCATAACAATAAATTAACATTTTCAGTCAAAATTTAGCGGCATAATGTCCCCACTGATCTCTACCTTTATCGTGTGACCTTAGATACAATTCTAAATGTAATTCTTTCCGAAACTAGTAGTCAAGCTTCTATTAAAAATATAATAAGATTCACAGCTAAGATTTCTCAAGACCAGTGAATGTGTTGCAAATTATGAAGCACACAAAATATGTTACTCAGAAATTATGACAACTGTGTTCTATGATTTTCTAAAAAAATCTACAATAAGAAAGCTTAAGAATAAATGTATCTGTATACACAATTCCATTGATTCCATAATTCGATCAGGACTAGATTATGAAATTTATTCTTTTTTCCAAGAAAGCTCTGTACATATTACACTAAGTAGTTCCTCTGCTCACCAGTGGCTTAGCAGACAACCAGTATGGATTTCGCGAATGTAGACAAACTACACACGCTATCCTACAAGTCATAGCGCAAGCAAAAACTGCGGCTGACTTTGCAGGCGACCAGAATCGTAGACTCTGCGCCATGGTGACTTTGGACGTAAAGAACGCTTTCAACTGCGCATCTTGGCAGCCCATTTTGGACGCCCTACAGGAGAGAGGAGTAACACAAGGTCTCCAAAACATCATTGCGTCATACCTCTCGGAAAGAGAAATAATAGCTGAAGCCGAAGGAGCGTCGTTAGCTGGAAGATAAACAGAGGAGTGCCCCAGGGATCAGTGTTAGCACCGACATTATGGAATGTCATGCACGACGACCTACTCAAAATGCCAATGCCACAGGCGGTCCAAATGGTTGGTTTCGCGGACGATGTTGCCCTGATAATGACAGCCATTAACGAACAGACCTTGATGAGATTGGTAGATTTAGCCCTGTTCAGAATCACCAATTGGTTGAAATCCAGAGACCTTCAGCCAGTACCGAAGAAGTCAGAAGCCGTCCTTCTGATCATCAAATGTAAAATTGGGAGGATCCAGTTTAAGTTACAGGGGCACACGTTAATCCCAAAACCGGCAATAAAATATCTGGGAGTTTGGCTTGACTCCAAATTGTCCTTCGCAACACATATCCAAGAAAGCATTGCTAAAGCGGAAAGGACCATCTCCGCACTATCGTGTCTAATGCCCAACGTGGAAGGCCCTCGAACTTCAAAAAGAAGGATCTTGGCTGGCGTTGTTCATTCGCAGATCCATTACGCAGCACCGATATGGTGGAAGGCGACCATGAACACTAAACTACGCGCAAAACTGACATCACTCCGTAGAGTAATATGCATAAGAGTCTGCTACGCCTATAGAATAATCTCCGCCGGGGAGGTAGCAGTAATCGCAAAGCTCGCTCCGTTTGAACTCGCCGCGTGGGAAAGATACGCTCGCTATACCGGGACATCTAGGAAAGAGGCCAGACAGGAACTGATTAGGAAATGGCAGTTGGCATGGATTTAAGGGACCTATGGCCGCTAGACATACCAACTGATCTCTGATATTAAGAACTGGTTGGAAGGGCCTAAATGAAGCCAATTACTTTACCACACAAGCGCTGTTAGGCCATGAATGCTTCAGGCGATACCTGTATGAGCGAGGGAATGGTGGATGACGCTCACCATACACTATTCGAATGTCACAGATGGGCACGTAATAGACGAAAATACGAAAAAGAGTCGGGAAGGATACTTGATATCGAAAATGTACGAAACGACCTGATTTCGAAATTGCATAGCCTCACGCTACTTGACTGCCTTAGAAAACAAAAGAAGAGGAGGACAGAAGAAGACCGTAGCCTTAGACACATCCTGCACTGAAGAAATGAGGCAGCGGATTCCGGTGTAGAGTGCAAGAGCACAGAGGGGGGTTTTTAGTCGGTAAAAATCCGACACAACCTGAAAATGATAACTGACCAGGAGTCTTTTCGAAGAGTTTCCCCTCTATAAAAAAGTTCTTCTGCTCATCGTAAATGTGCCAGTTTTTAAAATAAGTTTAGAAGAATGCGGAGTTTCGAGGATGTGAAGCTTGTTGAAAGGATCACAGCACAGAAAAAGAAATACTTTGCTTCAGATGATAAATACAAAGCCTTAATTTCTATAGTGACTACAGTCTAACACCTATGTATCTTAAACGTAGATGACAATTAAGCTATCCGGGAACATATTTCAATATCTTTCACCATCGACTAACATTGAAGCCTTCCCTATATTGCACAGTCAGTGCAATATTTATGCCAATATAATAAAATCGAAAGAGAAAACAAATACTTTGAAAAATTTGCTTATATTTTATTATAGAAATGAGTTCGATTAACGTCTTGTATAGCAATTACCCTATATAGCTGAAACTAATTTTAGAAAATTGGCAGTGTGGTCTATAGTTTTTTTAGTATTGATACCTGCACATGAGGTTTAGGTTAATTTTGTTTTCTACATATACCATGGCTTTCCTTATAACAGCCACACATTGTAATAATGAAACAAGATAGAGTTCCAAAAAACTGCGGTTAAAAGCTCATCACGATGTCCACTTTGAAAATAAAAATACAACTGATAATAACAAATCCTTTCGCAAAACCGCACAAAACGAAGTGGAAAAATAGCAGCATAAAATACGAAATGCTACGGAAAAAATCGCTAATCGCACCGAGAAATTACCTCGAAAATCACTGCCTCTGATTAACTGACACCCAAGACTACAAATCAGTATGCGGCGAAAGCCAATGGTCATTGATGTAATTTGTCCCACACATAAGTAGCCACTTACAATCCGCGCGGTGTCATTTTATCGCATGTGTGGGTATCATTCTGTCTCCGTCGGACTAACGTAGCGGATTCGGAATTTTATCCGGGTACGTTTTGTGTTTCAGTTTAGCCCGTGTCAAGGAAATTACATCACGTCGCTAGAAACGACTGAAGCAGGACTGTTATTTTGCGAATGTACACATACGAGAGATTCTCGGATATAATGTATGGGTTATATGGATGGAAATACTACGTGTAATATCATGAAGAAATGAAAGGATAAAGGAGAATTTTGGGACGGAATCTTCAATCAAAAATTTAAAAATAATGAAGCTAAATACATAAGAGAAAGAATTACCTCAAAAAGTAATGTCAAATAACGTTAGTTTCATTAGGTAAAAACTAACTTTCTACATGAAAATGAATTCAAACGCTTATGCTTAGATTACAGACGGAAGTGCAGAATATATAGCGTAGGTATGTATCTATGTAGCTTGATGCAAATGTATCCGGACACGTATCGAGAGAGAAACGCCTGCCGCACAATATTTTGTTCCGTACGGTATGCTAACATTCCGTCTATTTGGAACAAAATATTGTGCGGCAGGTGTTTCTCTCTCGATACGTGTCCGGATACATTTGCATCAAGGTGTATATACATACGTGTATATAATGCATAATCTATATCATTTCTAGCCTAGAATGAAGATTATCTACTTCTTTCTTTTCGTTTTTGGTTTTTGGTAATTTTCTTGTGTCTACCGCTGGCTGCTGTAATTTTTTTCTCATTAGAACTCTTTATACCTCATCGTTTTATGGTTTCCATAGTCTTACTATTTTCCACCCTTCAGTTTTAAACGACACGAGCCCACTTAATTGACCTGATGTCGTTCATTCTGTTTGTGTGCTCAAATCATTTCTTAATTGTTGCTGTTTTAAAAATTTCAAAATTCGAGGTACTTCATATACATGATTTGAATTTCAATATTCATGCTATTTGATAGAACCCAGTTCTCACTGCTTTATGTTAAGATAGTCCCAAAATCGTCTTAATGTTATATATACAAATAATCAAAAAGTTACATGGCATTGATTTGTAAAGATTTTTTCAGTATTTTCTGTTTATTGCAAGTTCGTTTGCTTCTTACCTGGTTTTCCTCCCTGCGCAAGGTTTTTCCCAATCACTCGGTTCCATGTTCTTCTGGATCTTTCTCTCTTCCTCTACGACCATGATTTGGACTCCCACATTCTTCTTACTTGAGATTTTTTCCCCAGCCTTTGCAAATGTTTCCACTATCCAGGTCTTTTTCCGATGAAATATAAAATCGGTTCGTGTTCAGGTCTTGTCTTTTATAATCACACATTCAACTCTTCTTCGTACCTCATTGCACTTGCCTGTCCTTTACTCTTCCTTAGTTAGGACTCAAATTTCACAGCCATAAGCCAGAATTGGTCGTTGAATCATTTTAATGACATTTTTGTTCGTTCTGATTGTTGGCTTTTCCTATCCGGTTATTTATGTCTAGTTTCTCTATTTTCCAGTTTCGTCTACATACATATAGTGACTCCAAGGTATTGGTAGGAGGAAAACTGTTCAATATTTGTCTCTTTTACCCTTATATACATTGTTTATTCGTTGTTTAGTGAATGCCATTACCTTAATTTTATTTTTGTTTATTGTCATTCCTTGTTTTTTTCCAACCAATCGTTCCATACATCTAGATTGTATTGCAAGTATTCCATACGTAGCGGTGTTACTTCTTTCACAATCTTATCCAAATAGTATATCCAGCAAAGGGTTTAGGCTACCTCCTTTGCTCTGTGATTTGGCTTCTAATTTTTGTAGTGTTGTTGGTCTTCTTCTAAACAATAAACTTTGTAAATATCCCCACAGCCAGTAATCTGCTGTAGGAAGACCAATAAATTTGTGAGATGTCTGCTTAACACACGATCTTGAATAATGTTTATTAACAATTCCTTGTGTCGTTGCCAAATGGGCGGGGATGCTTCATGCTGCCTAAAAATGATGTTTTCAATAACACGGTGCTGCTTTTGCAACTGTGGACTAACAAAATCTCTTAAATCTCTTAATCTCTTGCAAGTATCGTTTAGCGTTTACAGTTACAGATACGATTTCTCAATTCTGCATTTTCTCGTAGAAATAGAGAACAATGATACCAATCAGCCATAAATCTGCACCAAATTGTGACTTTCTTATGATGAAGACCTTCTTGAACGACTTCTTAGAGATTTTCCGCAAATCAGATTTTACAGTTTTGAGTATTGACTCCGTTTAGAGTAAAGTGTGCCTCATTGGTCTATAGAGTACAGGATAGTCATTCGGGTTTAATTTTCACCTGAGCCATTACTCTCAAAGAACTAGCCTAATCTGACTCTTTTAATTCAAACAGCATTTTCAGTTTGTATTTACTGGCTAGTAGCGCAGTGCTTACGATTAGTGCGCTCGCTTCTTAGTCCGGCAGTACTAAGGTACTGCAGGTTCGAACACCGATATGTTCTTTTTGAATTTGGTTGTCTGTAGTTTTCCACATTCCACGGCAAATGCGGAAAGACAATATCTTAAGTCGATCTACAGTCTACGGCCTAATAATAACTCATGGCCACCCGATTCCCCTGTAATTAGCGCAAAGCTGTTGGGGGATGTGAAGGGAATATTACTTCGGCAGTTTGATTTCGTTTATTTTTGGTTTTCACCTTCATTTGTTACAATGTATAATAATTAAAAATATGTCCCTTACTGTATGACAACCTTGTACATTTTTATATTTAGTGTTTTATTTAAATGTTTTCTGAAGTCATAAATATGTATGTGGTACGAATATATCGTTGCCCAACTATAAGTACGGCGAAGTTTTCACAAAAGACAAAAGCTAAGAAATTTTATCGACAATGTGTTTCTTGTGTTGCGCTGTTGCTTTAACGTATTTTTAATATATCTATTTATTTGTTGTAATGATATAACGACGATAAATTAGTTCCAGATAAATAACTGTTACCAAAACAACAGCACAATTACATACTACACAAATGTTTATTTTAAAAACCTTTCACAACTGCTGTTGCATGAATAAACATAACTAATCGTTAAATTTGCATGAACATATATCGATGGGAGAAAGTAATTATTATTCCATAAGATAATTGAGACTTAAAAATCTATATTTGTGGAAAAGAAATAACACTATCAATTCTTGGGAAATAATATAATTTAATGCTACCAATTTCGTAGAGGCCTTTTTAATTTCCTTTTTAATTTTGTTAGCAATCGTAAAGTAACTTTAAGTGTAACGATTGTATTTTATATATCATTTTATTGATTTATTTACTTTCTAGAAACATTTGTTGATTATTTAGAGCAGAAATACCAATTTGGTCATATACTTCCAATATTTATTTTATTACATTTACTCTTTTTATTCAGTGGAAAATAATTTCATTATACGCCATTGAAATTGTTATGCAATACTTGTAGAATTCAGCAAATATAACAATGAATATTAATATTTTTTTAGCAAGTTAGCAAGTCTAACATATGAGAATTGTTGCAAGTTTTGATAGTTAGTTGACTAATTGCATACTACAAACAGCTAATAAGTATTAAAAGTATACTACTAGTATAATAATTGTCATTCTCATTTACAGTTTAAGCGATATGGTAAAAATTGTATTTCTGGAATTTCAGAAGTTTAAAATAGAAATTTCAATTCAATTGTCGTAAATTACCAATCTATCTTTTTCCTGTCTCAACGAAATATGTAGATAAAGTTATATCGCAAAAGCACGTGTTATACAAAGATACAACGTAATGACATATAATAGATGCGTTTTAAGAGACCGGGAAATATGTATTTACATATTCTTGTAATTCTCACGAAAAGAGAACATGTTATTATAGTAAGCCCACAGGATAATTATGGCTTAAATAAACGTACTTTCCTACACCCCCTTTTCTACGTTAATTAACGAATACACGTATCTCACTTCGTGAAATGCCGATCAAAAATTTCACTCCGCGAGTAGTATAAATAAAGACGCCGGATATATAGGTACAAATCGGCAATTAATGTAAATTATACCTACATGAAAGTTTAATAAGCTATTCTGGAGGTACAAATGAGTTAGCGAACTCTACATGTTATACCTTCTCTGTCGTTCATGTGTAGCGTGTTCTGCGTCGCTTATTCTATTATTAAATGTTAAGTGCTAATTTTTCTATTGATTATTCTACAATGCATCTTCTAATATGTAATTTACAGCAAAACTTTGATTCTGTTAACGTACTATTAAGCAGATAATGTCCAAGTTGTAATGTGTAATTGTAAAGGATAGTATTTAGTAGAATAAAATAATGTAGGACACTGGCACTGCAACAGCGTAACAATTCTTGGTTCATTCTTATTCTTGTAAACTATGTATATGAACATAAATATACTTTCAGTATCTGTAAACGCATCATTAATGTATGTCATTGCAAGTAAACCTACCTTTAGCTATAGTAACTGTGCATTTGGGCTAACCATTTATTATGCAATATACCAGATTTAACAATAAAGGCACTTACATCTGTCGTGTTATTTGAAACAGGATAGGTTTGCATAGTGTTACAGATTGATCAGTGTTCGGCATAAATACAATATAGTAAAACCTGTGACTAGCGGCCACTAAAAAAATCAAAATTGTTGGTCGTTATTCAAAGGTGGCCGCAAAAGACAGGGGATGGATATTACTCACGCCAAATTCTAAGCAAATATTTTCACATGATAGCTATTATTTTTCTTTTAGAAATAAAATTCATTTGGACAGTATTTTAAATAGTTTTATTGAAACTTAAAATAGAGAATACGGAGACGCATATACATATAAGTGAACTAAATGTGTATAGATTTTGTCATAAGATCTGATGTCATCAAAGCCTTTTTGTTATGTACCCACTCTAAAGGTAATTTGTCGATATGATTTCCCGTAAAACACCGAGTATTTGTACTTTTTGCAATAACTAAAGGGTTTTCTTTGTCGCGTTCCATATTTACGCAGAATAAAATAGTTAACCGCTGTTTTGCTAATTTTTTGCCATTGCATTTATCATATTTGAATGCAAAAGTTTTATTTGGCATGGCGCGATAATACAGACCTGTTTCGTCAACATTACATATATCCTTCGGGGAATAATACTTTAAAATTTGTGGTAATGTAGATTTCCATGCTTCTACATCTTCCAAATTTACATCAGCGGACTCGCCACAAATTGATTTAAAAGTGATATTGTGACTTCGACAGAAACATTCAAACCAACCATTTGAAGCAGCAGAATTCTAAATGTTTAAATTTCTTGCTGTGTCTAGCGCATTTTATTTAATCAATGAACCAGATATGGGAATGCTTTTATTTCTAGCCATGCAGAACCACTTATACAAAACTTAATCCACTGCTACTCCACCTGTTTTAGGGAATTTCCGTTTCTGATTCAATTAATACCTTCTTCATACATCCTATTAATATCACTTTTGTTTTTTACGATATCGTTAATTTGAGTTTTTCCAAATCCGATTTTTTCGGCTAACTTCCGCGAACTTAAAATTATACTTGTCACTCTCCTCGATAATATCAATTTTATCTTTCAGTGACGAACGTTTTCTTTTAAGCGACATATTCAAACACTTCACTTCACGAACACAACGATAAACTTAAACTGATCGAATGAACAGGCGTTTTCGGAAACTGCTACAACCAGCTGCTGTTGTAAAATAATTCTATTGTGTTTCATTATAACTAACAATAAACCCTTACAAGTAAATTCTGTCACCTTCGATGACCGTTATTGAGAGGTAAATTTTATTGATTTATGCCATAAAGTATTGGGATTGTCTGGCCGTGGCCGCTTTGTAAAGGCGGCCGTTATTGCAAGGTTTGTATACAGGTACCGGCGGGCTCCTATTGTCACCCGACATTGCACGAACAAGCGCGGCAAGTAATCGGGATATAGGCGCGTAGATGTGCGGCTGTTCCAGTGTTGCCAGGTCTGGTGAAATTTCACCAGATCTGATGATTTTAGGTCGTACTTGGTGATTTGGTGAAAACTTTCAATAAAGGCCTTAAATCTGGTAATTTTTTTTTCAACTTTTTTTCTTCAAATATTTATCTGATTTATTAATTTTTAAAACGTTATCTAGCAGGAAATGTTTAATTTATCATCTGTTTCGAAAGAAATAAAGGACAAACAATGTTAATATGTATACTTAACGACTTCATCGTATCTTATATTTTCTTATCATTATTATAAAAATATTTTTTTTATTGTAATAACACTTATAATAGATTACCTATATTACCGTTAGTCAACTACTAATGTTTCCTTATTCTTTTGTTTAATCAAGTATATTTACATATGTATCTACAAAAATTTCTGATTTATCGCCTTAAACCAATTTATTGCAAGCTTCACCTCTGTCTATTATGTGCCGCTCTGTCGATCTGCACTATGAAGACATTTTTTATAATAAAATTAATATTTAATTTTGTTTCTCATTTAATTATCTTTTGTATGTACCTACATATTTAAATTTGTTGTCCTGTAACTGGCAATCTGTTGGACAATAAACGAATTATTATTATTATTATTAAATTTGAGACCGAACTTAAATTTTATAATGGGTGTGCATATTAAAATAATAATCTGGTGAAAAACTGGCAACTTTTGTGAAGGAAATCTGGTGATTTTATTTTTTATTCCCTGGCAACACTGGGCTGCTCCTTTATCAGCCACTTCATCATCATATGTATCTTGGACGGATATTTAACGTTTGCAAGTATGATAAATAATGTGTTATAGATAGTTATATAGTTAGTTATAGTGAATAGATACTGCAGACTGCTTACAGTATATCGCGACAGTCACCCAGTAACTTCACGAGCTCGTGCAATATCGGAAAACGGGTGACCATAGAAGCCTGCCGGAACCGGTACATATGGAAATACTCGTATTGTAGATTTTTGCAATGTTAAAGCTGGCCGTTATCACAGGTGGCCGATATATACAGGTGTCCGCTAACACAGGTTTTACTGTAGTTAGAAACGTTAAACTTAATTTACTATGATGTCGTAAACAGCATTACTTCACGATATTTTGCTTTTCCTTAGAGACGAAAGCAAAAGTTATTCAAAAACACTTATACACAACTTAGAATTTAAAGTTAATTTCTAACAAGGGGAACACCAGCGTTGTCCGGCACGGATCGGATGGGTCTTGACAGGTACCTTCTATGAGTACCCAGGTACGAGATTTTATCCTAACGCGCCCTAGTTTCTGAGAAAAATCAACGTGGTTTTGCGCGTTTTTTTTATACAGTTGAGATTAGTGTCTGTACAATTAAGCGTACATAGCGCAGTGGATTAGATCTACCCTCACGACCCTGGTGGCCCGCTCGATTCCTCCCAGTGGACTTTTTTTTCAATCTTACTGTGCACAATATTGACAATCATATTTCAGGCAGATTATTCATAAATGATATTTTTTTCAGTGGCAATTTTATTAATAAATAAATTCCAAACAAATCTGCGTTATAACGTATTTTGAATTTCACAATCAACTAGTATAATGAAATTAGTTCATTCCGTACCAATTTCTCAAACGACAGAGCTTTGCAGGCACATCGTCGCATAAGTATCAAGGGGAAGCACATTTCGTTCACATTCGAAAAAGGCGTTTCGTCTTCTACTAATAATTTTGACGCAAACCACGCGCATTTAACCACTGGCACGAAGGCAGCAGCGTAAAATATCATGCATTAAATATACTTGTTGTTATTGGGCACAATGATATCGAAAAGAATACACAGGGAGGCATCGAACGCGAGCCACCAGGATCCTGGGCGTAGATCGAGTCTACTGCGCTACGGACGCTTTGTTGGACGGAGACTCATCAACATCAACGGTGTAAGAAGAACGCGCAAAAAAACTTTGATTTTTCTCAGAAACTAGGGCGCGATAAGATAAAAGTTTGTACTTGGATACTCTGCGGATGTCCCCCTATAACATATGTAGTTCAAGATACGTGTCCGATAAACCTGGCGTTCCCCTTGAAGGGGGGGATTTATTACAATCACACAACTATGTATAACGAGCTCTGACAACTTTTCTGAGAATGATTTTCTGACAAATTGCCCACTTGTTTTCTTATTTTCCAAAATTTAATTGAGGGAATGCATCTCAGAGTTTATTGCTTTTTGAAAACACAAATTTTCAAATTTTGAAAATCGGCATTTAGATTTTCTTAAATAGTTGAAATAAATTAAAGGCGGTCGATGTTGTCGGTTTTTCGCTTTCTTCAACACTTTGATTCAGTTTCTACAGGTAACAAATTGTCACGATACTCAAGAATGTTTTACATTTACTGAGTTCTACATTTTCGTCAGTGAATCATCAATTTGTAGCAAAAATCTACGTTAATGCTTTATGTGAAGATTTCTACAATCAAGCCTTAATATAGTTTTTCGTAGTTTTAGCCATTTCAAAACAAAAGTACTTTACAACTACTAGGAAAATCGTTGTTGCTAAGAAATTGTTATTGATCTCCCCATATTATAAAAACATGAAGGTATCACGGTTTTGTAGCAGTAATGGCAAATTTTCCAATTAACTCATTGCAAGAGAATTTGCAATCAAGAATTTCTGGAACAAACGGTTTTTGGATAGTGATTGGTTGATATCAGCTGTAGGTATAGTAAGAGTAGTAGGGACAGTGTTTATGATCAATATATATGTGAACATTAAAGAGAACATTGGTAAAGAAATCAGAAAAGTTGCTTTTCAAAGATTATGCTGCGTAGGTCATCGGCTATCTCTAGAAAAGTTGTGCTTCGGAGGCTTTTAATTTAGGTACCTCAAAACGTTCTTTCCGATTCCTGGATTTGCTTTTATTCTTGCTTACTACAATCACCGTACTCTTTTTTAAACTTTTTTGACACTGACACAATTGAGCAATAGAATAGTAGCAGCACTACAGGAGTCTAGTTCTTTTTCAGATTGTAGTAATGAAGAATCTTAAGCTGAAGTTGTGGTAGAATAGAAAGTGCTATATTGTAAATGATATCGAAGGCTTCCGAGGCTCCGAGGCTTTCCTGAGGGTTTCAGGGTGTTGACCGTATCATGGTCAATGTTTCAAAGTTAAAACCCAACAAAAAGCGTATTTTACACCCTACTAATAGTCGCATTATTCAAGGAGGTAACTCTATATTATTTAGTGCGGTTACGTTCTGCTCCAAACTCGCTCCAAGAAGAATCTTTCAAATTAGTTGAGTAAACATATATTTTGGCAATATTTTAACGAACACTTAACGAGATTTTTGAATTGTCATCACCAAAGTAGAACTGCTCTTATCCACTAATTCCCATAATTGATTTAGAAAAGCTAACTCATCACCACCATCACACTGAAAAATATTCCAAGAGAACGTGTGAGCTGGATATGTCAAGTAAGAGACAAACAGCACAAGTCAGTTGTTCCTCTGATGATGAACGAGAGGCACAAAGAAATTCTATTGGGTTTCTCTAGTACATCAAGCTCAAAGAAGCTACATATATTTCACTAGACTGTGTATTATGTAATCCTAGAAACTAAACGAAATTATTTTAGTTAGAACATTAAATATGGTCCACCTTTATAAAAGCAAAGTTTTCTCTCATCTTCGTTAAATAAATAACAAAATCTGTATTCATTCTGTGTTTAATAATACATGTATGTTGTTAACAATAATATACCTTCAGAAAACCAAATTGTATCTTGTCTTCTAACATTAAAGATATATTCCATTCCAAAGTGAAGTAATAAATCTGATAAGAGTCCTGCTCGGAGAATAAACCCATACTTAAATGCAAATATTTCAATCGGGCCAGTGAGGATATACATTCATACAATTGCAGCCGTAGCAATTGTATGTAACTGTTATGGGCGTCAAAATACCAAGGTTGAAAAGGCCTCGTGCTTTCTTGAGGCTACCACAAATCCGCCTAAAATGGCGCAATAACAAGGCTTTAAAAGTAATTTTCCTAACAACGTTAGCCTGACAAAGAATTTTGCATAATATGCTAGACTAGTCAAAGTATGGGTAGTCTTACCAAAGAACACACAAGTTAGATAATTCTTAGACCAGGACAAATGGATATAGGTTTCCAATTAACAACTAATAAGAAGAAGACAATATGAACGGTAGATTTCGATGAAGTGTGTACGTGAGATAGTCAACACAATTAAAAAATGTCGGCCAACTTTAGATTATTGGAAATAGAAAAAGAGATTACAACTTTTTGATACCTTTATAAAAAGTTATTCTTAATACGTAATGTTCATCTCAATGAAATATTTTGCAGAGTGTACGTTATAGAACTAGAGATGCATAGGTCGTTTACAACATAACTGCAGAAATTGTTAAAATAATTTCATTCACCACTATAGGCGAAAGAATTAGTTAAGATGCTACATAGTTCACAACTTCGTATATGCACAAACTTTGACCACTACACTGTAACTAAATAATACCTTTTGTGTAAATTTAGCGTACTGAACTACATTGTGTGTGTATGTAATTATCGGTGTACTTTATCCCCCCGCTTAAAATGAATGTTTATTTGCACCATTGTCGAAACGTTAAGGAGTCTTGGACCATCTGGGCGTTCCTAATGCGTTACGCATTAGGTCTATTCGAGAGCGTTTACAAGTTTTACCATGACGGCCCGTTGTTAAGTTAAATTCAGTTTATGTTTTAACTTCGGTAATTTGATGGTTATGTGTGGTGAACTTTGCTCCAAATTAGTTCACTGATTTCGGGCGATTGACCAAAGTCTTAAATGTTATAATTTAATGGCTCTTGTGTGCTGCGCTGAATACGCATATACTGTTAATAATTGCCGGTGACCGGTTCTATTACGCCAAACTGCTTGCATGAGAATAAGATCGTCTTATTTAGCACATTAAAAAGTAATGAAGGTGTATAAGACTAGTAAGTACTGAGGTTGAATATTTGTGTTTTGCAACTGTATTATTTCAAAATATACTATGCCGTAGTAACAAGTTTTTTAATCTGACTTTTATACCCAATCAATATTTCTATGTTATCTGTTTCGATATATTTGGTTGTATTCCCGCAAACCTGATTTAATTGATAACTTCGACGATGTAATTCCTTTATTCGTTGTCGAAATCTAGGTACTAGCAGTTTGCATGCAGCGATAATGAAGGCAATGTAGAATTCCGTTGGTTACGTGTGCATAGATGATGGTAAACGTGGAGTGGAGCTGATGCTGCACGGATGGCGAGGAAGAAAAGGGAAGTTCGAATGCTCGCGGCGGATTAGGCATCCGTTAGGGGCCAGCACTAATCAGACCTAATTTAAACAGTCCACTAATCTAACACGATCCTCGGCCAATTTAATGTGATGCTAATTGAATCATATATTTAGATTTGTCGGTCTGATGTTTTTCAGTTTAATATAGGATAGAGGTGAATATTATCGTGTTAGACATTCGCAAATTTCATCGAGTTCATATTAGTGTAATATGTATGAGCGCGTTAAATATGAATCTGGTTATCGAAGGAAAATCGGAACTCTCGGGCAACTGCATGCAATGGATTGCGGTCGTGTTTGCAAGTGCTCTAATAACTAACAAGTAACTTCTAATGTGAGTTAAAAGATATGTACATATTTACACCAACATTTTTCCGTATTAACTTCCCTATTCAAAAATTTCAAATAATTTTTATTTGTTCTACGTAGCTGACGAAATCTCCAAAGTCAACGCATCCAATTTTACTTATAGGTACAAAATATATTGCGACACACAAACATCAGCGTCGGATAATTGCATTTTAAATTAAATTAAGTTAGTGAAACAGGTTTGCTAGTCATGATAGAACTCTTTCCCAAAAGAGGAGGTTAGAAACAATATATATATGTACAGGAAAAAAAAGGTGGACTATCCGTAATAATTTGGTGACCTTCAGGTTTTATGGAAAACGCTCGAACATGTCAATTTAGTTTTTCAGTTTCCCACACTTTGTCAAAATTATTGACATCTGCCAAAAATATGTCGTCGTCCACATTTTTCTTAAATGACAGTATATATGGCATGAAATACATTATTTGAAAGCTCTTGCTTCATTTAGTACGTTCCTAGATTTTTATGCGATTTTGTCGCTCGGTTTCAAAATGGCGGTCGTTCAATTGTGAACATCATCTTAAATTGTCTTCCACTAAAGGAATAACTCTTTCTTGATTTATCAGAGAAAAGCAAACCATTTAACATGGTTTAATCATTAAGGCGTATCAGACATCTGTCGTCAGTAAGTCGCAACACTATTTTGCTCGAAAGATAAGGGCAGCGATCGAAATTAAAAAACATCCTCAGAATCTCAATCGCGACGATGGTTACCAACTGTCTAGCATTTGGAAACCGGTCCTTTCCGCTTCAACGGTCAGTGTTCACTGACCCGCATCGCTGCACGCTGTATATATAACCCTGCAAATCGGTGTTTCCTTGTCAGAAGGTTTTCGCCTCTAGCATGGTTGACACGTCGAGTTAACCGTGACCTCCTGACGCCCCTCACCTACCAGAAGGTTTTCGCCTCTAGCGTGGTTTACACGTCGAGTTACCGTGACCTTCTGGCACCCACTCAGTTAACCTCTTTGCTCCTGAAGAAGCCGCTTACATTAGAGGCGAAACGTCGAGTTTATTATTATATCTTGTGCATTTTAATTTTATTTTGTACTGTATATATTTTAGTAACCATGACGCGGTCAACACACGGAAACCCTCATTATAGAGACTCGGGCCGTGGAAGCCTTCGATATCATTTAAGGGGTAATATTAAATAAAACAACACAAAGAGCAATCAAATAATCAGAATAATAATAATAAAATAAGAACGATATGTTGAGAATAAAACACACGAATAGAAATACCTTATTACAGTAATTCCTGAAAGTGACCACCGTTGACAACTTTGTAGTGTCCAAGTCTAGAAACAAATTCTTCTTGAAAATTTTGTATCATATCTGGTGAAATATTTCGTTCTTCAGTTCTAATGCAGCACTTTAGACCATCAATATTTATTGGTCTATTTAAAAAAAACTTTGGATTTCAAATAACCCCACAAAAAGAAGTCGAAAGGTGTCATATCAGGTGACTTAGCGGACCATTAAATGGGACCCCGTCGCCGTCGCCCAATCCATTTGTCTGGAAACATCAACTGGGGATATTCCCGACCTTCCATTGCATAGAGGGGTGGGGTGATAATTAAACCATGTTCAATAGTTTGCTTTTCTCTGATAAATCCAGAAAGAGTTATTCTTTTAGTGGGAGACATTTAAGATAATGTTCACAATTGAACGGCCGCCATTTTGAAACGGAGCTACAGATTCGCATAAAAATCTAGGAACATACTAAGACAAGCAAGAGCTTTCAAATGATCTATCGCGTGCCATATACTGTCATTTAAGAAAAATGTCGACGACGTCATATTTTTGACAATAAAAAAACAAAATAATTTTGTCAAAATGTGGGAAACCTAAATTGACGTATTCGAGCGTTTTCCATAAAAGCCCAAAGCTGCCAAATTATTAAGGGTAGTCCATACTTTTTTTCCACACTGTATATATGTACGTTCCAAAAAATCTTCATCTAAAATTGAGTTGAGTTGAAATATAGGCGGGAGGGACAAAATACAAAGAATTTGTCTTGAGCCAGAAATGTGTCTACAAAGTTTGTGAAGAGACTTCGTCCATCCAAATTACAATGCTTATATCATTCAGTACTTTTCAGGCATCCATAAACTAGCGGGAGATTGTAGACGTAAGCTTCTGCAGTCTCACTGCTAGAAATGTGATGATATTGTCTCCACCGGTGAAACTGAACCTTAGTCATATTTACAGACCATATATGGTATGGTCTTGGATTTTAACAAAGACACCTTTACAGCATCACATTTTAGTGCGTAAGCTACTATCGTCACTTATGACCGTAATACTGCTGCGGATATAGCTCAAGAATGGTCTCCATTGCTGCCGTCGATGTCCATGAGATGCTATCCGTGGTAAGTAAGTACCTAAGCAATCTCCTAAATTTTAATAAGTACGTTACGTAACGATACGTAGGTTATAGAAGGTGCTGCTAGCTTTGTGTGTAGATGTACATATACAGTTAATTTTTTTAGCTGTCACATTTTATCAAATATTCCTCTAGGCGTGTGCGGCATCATTCATTGGTTTATTCAATAAGCATTCCTGGTGTGATGTGTAGCTTAATTGAACATCCAACATAAAACTTAAATCTTGGTTGATCCACGTATCTTAGTCCTAGATATTATAGCTTGCACAAGTTTCTTCTCCAAATAATTGGAACGGTACTTCTATTATCATCATCAGTTCAATTTTGTAATAGAATCGTTTTTCATTCTATACACGTTGAGTTGGCTCTATTTATGAGTTTCTTTGCTCAAGTAAATTTAGTCTTCTAGTACTTCGGTAAGTTTGAAAAACTTGAATAATGTTATATTTTTTTTAATGTAAAGGAAATAATTCTTCATTCAGACGTGATAATCGATTGGTAACATAGTAATTTTCAAATGTCTCAAATATTTATATATTGGTAATGGGCAGCACATATCAATAGATCGAGTACAACATGATTGGGAACTAGCTAACGTTTAACAGAATTAGTACTTTCAAATCTTTGTTGAGGTTCATTAGGACGTATCTGTTTATAATCCAAAATTTGAAATATATTTAAAAGCAAATGACTTCATATGGTTCTAATTCCATTGCCAGATACTGTATATATTTATATTGAAACTATGTGCATATAATTAATGGAAAACGAAAAGATAATGTTTGTATTGGAAACTAACACTAACCGTAATATTAAATTGAATTCCGATATCTTTCTAAAGATTGTTCTTAATGTAGTGTACGCACAAGACTCTACACACCATTTACCATCATGCATAGTATACCACCTGCTTAGTATAACTTAAGTTCTGAAGGTTATTAATTCGACAATTGTTGTAGTAGCAGACCTTCCATTTGCATATTATCTATGTTGATTTGTGGATATTAAATTATACCTATTCAAGTGAATAATTTATTTGAATTTAGAGCAATTGAATCGGTTTATTTTTTGTGGCTATTAAACTAATGACACGCAGGTGATTTGGTCTGAACAATAACCACATAGCGTTGCACCGAGAATGTAAGTGAAGTGACGATGAAATGTTCACCGTTGGGTTTCTTCAGCCAATACTCTTAGGATACAAATTACTAAATGTGGCGGAGAAATGGAACGGACGAGATTCTCGGAAGCCCGATTTCCATATTTTATTGGGTATCCAGCAGTTCTAGTACAGATGACTATATGATACTGTTGTCTACATCTATGAATATTTTATTGAAATTACTGTATAATGAAAGAATTCTTTCATAATAAATGACTAATCAAAGAAATGTCAAAAACAAAATAGTTGTTTGTAAACTCTAAATAATAATGTCTTTAATAGAGCAGTAATAATAATCAGAATGGCTTTAATCCATAACAGTTTTTGATTTATACAGGGTTGGGAAAGTCGTTCGATGTATTTTTCCCGTTTGTCTGTTTTTTTTTCTCACTTAAACACAAATTATTTTTCATTGTCGTCTGTTACTTTAATGGTTGGAAATATTTAGTTACCAATTTGTAACTCAAATAGTTCGGAGTAGGGGGTGCTTTTTGCGAGCATTTTGTGATAAATGAAGTTATCTTGAGCACATTGTTTACTTTTCTAGTACTTTCCTTAATTGGTAATATATGTCGGTAGTGATTACAGAGTTTTCACTACGAAGTATGCCGTAAGTTGTGTTTAGGGTTCTGTTATGGTGACCGTTAAGCCATTCCGGAATGCACCGGATAGATCACAAGGTGGTGATCTGTGTAATTGCACCCTACCACCCCTAGATGCCAAACCTCCTCTAGCCCCATTACGTATTTGGTTAATGTTAATAGTGCAAAATCTTGTATAGTAGAATATTCCTCATGAACCACCTGCGAGAATCATGCGCTATATGCTTTCGGAGAAAGTTGAGACTAGTTTTCAACCTAGAGGCAGATCGAGGTACTATGGGCCTATATGTAAAGAAGGTGAAGATCCTCATTTTAGTCTTCAAACTGAAGATGTAGCTTGAAAGTAACAGGAAGTATCTGTTCCTCTACATTGGTGTGCGATGCAGTCAATATTACGTCTGTAAAGTAGAACGTGTACGGGTTAATGAGTGGAAAGATTTAATTTTATTCATTTTTAAGTGCATGGATTTGTTGCACTGTGTGAGAACAAAAATGCTGTACATTTAATAATGAGTCCAATCATCACCGCCATCGATGATTGCGTGACATCCACTAGATTAACCGCGTATTCCTTCGGTAAAGACATCCAAATGAGACGAATTTGTTGTATCAGCTGCTTCAAAGTAAACATTCTTTTTCCTCGAAGCTTGTTCTTGAGATATGCCCACACATTCTCAACAGGATTGGCATCTGGCGCCTGCGATGGTCAATCAAGTGTCATTATGCCAGACTTCCTTTTCCACTCGGTGCAGAACTTGCTCCGGTGTTTTGGATCGTTGTCTTCTTGTACGATCCAGTCCTCGTTTTTCTTTATGAAGCATCATTCAGCAGTCGACAACACGTGCTTCTTCAACCATTTTTGGAGCATTTAAATTGTCAGTAAAGAAATGTAATGCTCCGAAACCCTGTTTCGAAAAGCAGCCGCAAAGATGAACCCTTAGGGGGGTTTCACAATCCGTTGAATCAGCATATTGGAAGAGCTTGACCAGGAACGTCGGATGGTAGTATATCCCCAAACAGAAGCTTCATCCGTAAAGATTACGTTGCTTCAATCTCGGTCCAAATTCTCTTAAGAACAAACTGCTGTTGCTCGCTTAACAATAGTTTCTTCATTGTGCTTGAATATTTGACACTATGCGCAAGGAGATGGGTTCGGATTGTAGTATGGGATACTTCTATGCCTTTCTGTTTTAATTTTGCTGCTCCTTGTCGCAATGTCAAGGTCGGGTTCCGCTCAAACAAATTTAGAACGGTTTTCTCTGTTTTTGCCGCCACTTTGCCTATCGAACCACGTTCTGGCAAGTCATTCACATTTTATAGGTTAGTTTCTAGGTTTCCGTTTATGGTATCCATTGAAATACAGTCAGTTTTTCACTGATAATTTTTCGTAGACTGAACAATGCTTGAGATCAGAGCACAGCTTTGGACGCACAATTTTTTTAATTAGCTTTCTTTCTTTCGAAACCAATTTTTTAAAAGTGTTCTTAATCTTTCCATATTTTAAACATTTTTCATTGTTAACACATGAATAGATTAATAAAAACAAAGTTTCGCTAGTACTCCGTTTTTTTAATCATAATTTTGAAAGTTGTATGATGTATACTTTCTGAAAAAAATTTGAAAAACAAACTATAACCGGTTTGAAGTTCGGTTTTTGAAATTTGACATTTTAGAAGTTGTTCCAGGTTGTACAAGATTTGTTCTATTTTGGTTCGAATTTTCAGCGTTCTGTAATACATATTTCGTGAAAAAATGAAAAGGGAATCTATAATTTGTGGGAAGTTAGCCCTACATTTTAGGAAAATAATATTTTTTTTATGCTATATTGTTGCAAAATTTCAATCTTTTATGCTGCATGCTTCGTGCAATAATTGAGAAAAGCTAAGTTTGTGTGTGAAATTGCTTGACTTGCGGCGCCGTATTGTAGGTAGGCAATTTGTACACTTGCTTGAGTTGGACGGAAAATGCAACTATTTCGTAATGATTTATGTACTCTAGAACAACATGAAAGAACTTTATAGCGTTTAATATCCAAAAAATCAGGGGCAAACTTCACACATATCGAGTTTGATTTTCCTGATTTTTTACAAAATATACGTGCATGATAGAAGATTACAATTGTGAAACAATATAGGACAAACCTAAAACAACCTGAACTAAAAATGTTAGAAAGCTAAAAATTTGCAACAATACAACAAGCTGGAACAACATTAAAGATTTCAAATTTCAAAGAAGGAAAGGGAGGATAACTGCACCCAACCTCCTCAGATAGCATGCACATACATACATGCACACATACATATACTTCTGTATTACATAAGTACATGCGTGATTGTGTACAATACATTCTTATACTTCTTAATTTTTCTTATGACATACCTATGTATATTCTACTTCCATACACAGGAATTTGTAAATGCTTCTTCGGAAACAAAACGCTACAGACATTCCTTCTGAATATATGTATTTTAGAGTAGAAAGAGTAGAAAGAGGAGCCGATTTAGATGAACGTCAACAGCAGATATATCGTTCTTCATATTTGTATCCGCAATTTGCAAACATACTGATTAACCAATGAATCTTACGAATTCCAATATTGACAATTTGGCTTGGGATTCTCCGTTATCCTTGAGAAGAAATTGCTCCTGAATATATATTCATGAACGGCATTACGATTCTAATTCCATCTGGTTTACCGGTATTAGTGATCTGATATGAATACAGTTAAGATTTTCGGGGTATAGGTATGTATATACAATATATACGCGTCCGTATACATGTATATATCTAAACCCTGGCGAATGTACATATGAATGTATAATGCGTGTGCAGATGTAGCATTGTTCAGCAGTAATGTGGATTATTGATTCCATTCTGGATCTCGGTTTGTGCGTGTGTGCTATGCTATTAGTGTGGGCCACCCCATCCCAGCTTTCTCGTGGACATAACTATGACGGTTTTCCACCACGGTTTAAGCAAGGCGTACTATCTTAGATTTAGTAGGAAATGCGATGAATATTACGGGTATTACGTAGAGTGTTAAGTTACTTATTTGGTTTTGATTACTGATTTGATTATGCGAATATGTAATTGGTTCATATAATAAAATGAATTATTGTTTTTGACCCTTAAACGCATAAAAGCTCAAAAAATTTTGTTAGATTGCAATTATGTTTGTCTAAGCGCTACACTCTTCTTTTGTATACTTTTACCAACACAATATTTACTGAAATATTTGTGTATTATATACAAGAAAGTATTTAATTTAATCAAATTATATTTTAATAATAATAATGATATACAGGGTGTCCCAGCGAGACCGTTCATTAGAAGTTTCGGGGTTCTCGCGAAAATATTAATTTGAAAATTCAGAACTATATATAGTTGGTTGTGCTCTCTCCAATTAAAAGCGTTTCCGATTACACCGGAAGTCGTCCTCTACTTTGCTATTTTTAATGGAACACCCTATATATTTTTAAATATTTGGATTTACTTATTATTAAGCTTTACAAATATCTTTAGTTTTTCATAAATGACGTAAGAAAACCTGTCATTCATTATAAGGCAAAAGTCGTTGAAACTAAATCTGACCTGATGATTTCGTTCTCGGACCGCGTGCGGATTGACTGAAGCCCAGATATGATTATTACGCATGTTAAACAATCCTTCGCGAGAAAACTTAGATTCGTCCGTCCAGATAATTTTCTTCAAAGAGTTCTCATCCTCTTGACTTCGAAGATATAGCATCTCACAGAAGTTAACTCTGTCGTTGAGGTCTTGAGGATGAAGGTCTTGCACTAATGAAATCTTGTAGTCGTGGAAATGTAGCTTTTTCAAAATTCTATGTACTGAAGACTTATTGATTTGCAGATATTCTTCGGCAGCTCGAATTGAGGCGCTGGAATTGGCCTAGAAATAAGTCAAAGTATTCAACTCTTCATCCTCATCATCAACTACACTTTTTTGTCGGTTTGACGGATGAGCAATTTGACCAAAACGCACAAAATTTGCTTCTATTCTTCTAACTTTACCTTTTGTCATCCAAGGTAAATGTGGATAGTTTTCGTTAAACATTCTGCAAGTTCTACTAAGAACTTTGTCGCACTTTCCGTGTATAAAAAATAAATTAAGTATTTCTTGATTTGTATAAATATTGTTTTCGTTATCGTTATCCATTTTAACTGTAAGTAACGACGAAGTGTAACAATAAGTCTTATGAGAACGCTTATTTTTCATGGCACACTAAATAAGTATCGATGAGTTGTATGACGTGTGCACTTTTCAAAGAAGCTAATTATCTTCTAAACTATCAATTTCAGATAGAGGATATGTTGGATATAAAAGGTGTAAAACTAGACGCTGAAGATGGCTAACTAATAAAATATGAGGGGGAGGGGTACCATTTGAAAAAATTGAGTTATTGTTTTTCAAAATTTGTCAAAGTTAACGTGTCATAGAAAAGTAACAATACAGTTTAGGCTGCCGTTCTCGGTGCCCAAACATACTCCATGTTGTTTCAGCACATTATGAGTCCTAAAGTGATATTCGAAATATCAAGTGGTCTCTGATTTTTTGAATAAATGTCTGCTATAACAATTTTTTTTAGAAAAAAATCGAATAACTACAAAACGCCCAAATCAAATTGCAAAAATGAAAGATATTTGTAAAGCTTAATAATAGGCAAATCCAAATATGTAAAAATATATAGGGTGTTCGCTTAAAAATAGCAAAGTAGATGGCGACTTTCGGTGTAACCGGAAACGCTAGGAATCTAAAAATATTTTAATTAAAGAGAACATAACCAATTATATATAACTCTTAATTTTCAAATTTATATTTTGGTGAGAACCTCATAAACTTCTAATGAACGGTCTCGCTGGGACACCCTGTCAAATAATAATAATACTATAATAAAAATAATAATGCTCTTGATATATAGAGGATCTTACTAATTCGTGTTTTAAAATTTCTGGTAGTTTTTAGCTAATAAATTTATTTTGCAATATTTTTTTCAATATCTAAGAATGTACCTCTTTCAGCCATCATCTGAAGTCATAGGTTGCCAGTTCTGACATTTCTTCAGCTATTGATTTCAAATTATCGTTGTGTTCAATTGAGATGAGTAAAAACGTTTTATATTGCTAAAATATAATAATGCACCTTTTTCCTGGAACTAGTTTAAACTCTGGAAGAATTAAAATGAAATTAATTAATTTCTGCAACTTAGCAAAACAGTTACAAATTATTTTGGTTTCTTACGTAAATATTTAAGATCATATATTGTTATTCAGTGAAAGCTTGTAGGTGCATATTAATTATCAAATTACACTAACCACCTATAATAAAATTTAAATAATTATACCATATACCGAGTTAATATATTTTATCTTAGTATATACAGCAGTTAGGAGTCCTTGTATACAATATTTATCTCCCGCTACATTTCACGTAAAAGTCTTAAATGTAACCGTGGTGTAAAACCAACGTCAAGAAGGACAAGCTAGATATAGTAGTTGTGTTGTTTCCTTACGTTACAAGGGTTGCGTGGGAGGATGTTAGATTGTGGTTAACACGCACGTGCTACTGGACCTGCTTCATGCTACCCCTTCTATCCCTTTTAACCACCATCGTTCAATAATGGGTGATATGTATGTCTTGTACATACATACGTTTATATACATACGTATCCGTAGGATGTAAGTAGTACATACACGTACCGTAGATATCCATTTTGGGGAACACAAGTGTATGTGAAGTTTAAGCGTACTTCCCTCTGTGCACAAGTATGTACTACATGTATTATGTATGTATGCACGTATTCCTATCCACCGGAGAATATAGGGATTAAATTCGTTTGAGATTATTTCCCCGATTGCCGGGTGTAGAAAGTTTCTTAAACTTTTCGATTTAATAAAACAAACGGGGTTCTCGCTGTTAGTCCCCGCTGCATGTCACCCCTTTTTAGCATCGTTAGGTATCCGTTATGTGAGCATACGTGCCAACGCACAAAAATTATCCTATTGCTGTCGAATAATAATTATATATTTGGTTTGGTGAATAATTTAAGGCATCAGTATTGAATTAAAGGTATTGTAATATCTCTCTATCTCGTTGGATATCTTAATATTCGTTTAATTCGATTGCTGGTATGCTAATACATATTCTTGTATGCTCTTGTATTTAATTTTTATATTCCCAAAATTGTTGACTTAAATTCAATTAGTACTAATTCGCATATTCGCTATGGATATTACGATTGCTTTATGTGGTCAATTGTATTTAGATTTTGTGAATGCAGTAATTTTAGAGCTAGTTAGAACTTTGATGGATTTTAGCTTGAAGGTGTTATCATTGCAGAAGTATTAACTTTTAGACAATGTGTTAAGATGTCTGAAAGAAATTTAAATTTCGCAGAGGTGTTCATGTGTTAACGGCGTACGAAGATCTAGTGAAGTAGTAGGTCATTAATTTCCAAATTAGCCTGCGTAAAAGTCGTATTGAGTGAATAAGGAGTTGTCGATGCTTCATAGCACTCACCGTGACACAAGTTGTGTACGCATTGGTGGTTTTATTTACATGTTACAGATATTTTAAGTCGTTGCGCGTATTTGCGCAAGTTTCTAGAACTAAATTTCTATTTTAGCGTTATTTTGCTGGTAAACAATCACTGCAGCTCGCTACAAAGGAGTTTTTAGCCTTCAAGAGGTCCTTGTATGCATAAAATCAATTGTATTCTTTTATATACCTTACAGGAAGTAAAAAAATAATTCAAGAATAACTTTTTTTAACTTCAATTATATTTTCAATTTTTGAAGTAATTTACTCTATTGGTTTGTTCAAAATTTTGTTTCAGCAAATTAATTGTTCTCTTTGTTAGAAAAATTAATGCTGATTCATTTTTATTGGATCTCAAACACGGACTAGTTGAAAGGTAAACTATTGGGTAACTAGGAAATATAGTGGTTCATAAAAGGAGAGGAATTAGAGAAGGGAAATTTAGCTTATCTTTACAGTAAAAATATAAATTTGAACATTTGGGTTGTGCGCTGTTTTTTCACTACACAATATACGCCCAGTACTAAATCTTCAGTCACAATCTTAGTTAAAGATGTATGTACGTCTCAAACCGATTAGCGTTACCATAAACATTTTGATCACTATACACTGGTGCAAATAACTGACGAGCACACCTTGTATAATCTGAACGCCTGGTTCTAGCGCAATGAAATTTGCTATGAAAGTAGTGCTAACCTTGCGAAAACCTTGATCCTCTCCAAATTTTACGGCCGTATCTTCATGCGTTCAGATTCTACAGGGTGTTCTCGTCAATTATTTTCAACAGTGCATATTTACACAGTCGTTCTATTGAGGCCTAGTGTAGTCCTGTAATGATGGTAATTATAAATTTGAACAATTTATTTTCCCGTGAAATGTTAAATCAGAACGATTTACACGACAGTAGAAATTCAGGTTTATTTTTCGATAGCTGGTTCAAACCAAGAGCAAGTACTACAAAATACTGGATTCGTATATGTGGGTTCCCTATAGACAGAATGACTTAAGCAAGCATTTGGGTCAAGTACGTCATCAGGGTATTGATTGTGAAGGAAGTTCAAAAACGCTGGAAGAAATTTTTTATCATGAAGCCAAATAACGACAGTATGATCAACATATCTCAACTATGTTTTACATATAAGATCTGAATGTTCTAAAAGTACCGTTTCAAATGCCTCTATCAAAATGTATGTATATCGGAAAAAGGGTTAAATTCATGGCAGTTCCAGAGGTAGCATTGTCATTGGGAAGTAAAGTACCTTGAAGTGGACTAACTTGGCTAGATGTAGGCACTGAATGTCTTGGACTAATGATTGGTGGATTATAGCGACGTAATCGGTAGTAGGTACTTTAGTGAAGAGTGAGGTGACATTGATGGTAATTAGAAGGTTTCGAGGTTCGATAGAGCTTTCAAAGACAAGATAAACAAAATTAGCAGAAGTTAAGGTATGAGAGGTAAAGTTTATTTTGTATTATTAGACGTATGTACGAGGCATTTGGCTAATCCGAACCAATAGTATTAACTATTGCTCTGAGTGGTATACTTTGCTTATATATCTTAGGAAAACCTTATAATGGATGTGGAGGTCGTTTAGATTCCTAAAGTTGGTTCATGATAATAGTGACATTGTTGATTTGAAGCTTCATTGCACTGTTTTTGCTGTGTATCTTTCGCTGACACTCAAGGATACAGACAAAAACAATAAAGCTTAATTCACACATATATGGTCGTGCATAGACCGTGCACAGACCGTGGCGTGTTGTTCCAAATTGCAAAAACGACTTTTCCATATCAATTATACGAAAGCGACCGCTTCTCATTCACACCTATGGGACTGTGCACCTACTAGACTACGACCGTATCGTTTTCGATCACTTTGAGGAGCAACTTATCACAACTCGGTACGAACACAGTCGATGCACAACACTGTAGGTGTGAATTGCAACAAACCATCAAAGATCGCCTTAAAGTCGTCGTAGAGTTGTCGTAGGACTGGCGCTGACGTGATCAGTTCAGTACTTCGCCAATTTCGTATTATGTTTTTGAAGTTTTGAGTGAATTATCTGCAACAAGTTGTAAATCTTTGGAGGGCCAATCCTAAAATATTTATAAAATTTTGCCAAATCATCTCTTAACTTGTAAAAAATCGTATGAAATTCGTTTTTTTTGCCCCCGCGGTCTCCATAACTTATGAACCGAATATTTCCCTTCTTTCGTTTCACCCTTAAGCATCATATACCCTGCACAAGCAATAATTACGTTTTCCTCGCCAGAATCCATCTATCTAAGGTAAATTGACTACGGTACTAAGAGATGCTAGCCGCTCTTTCGCAACATGACACGATCGGCGCACTGTCGATGCACAGCCGCACATATGTGAATTGCCACAGTTTCATCGTGACCCAACACGGTCCGTGCACGGTCTATGCACGACCCTATATGTGTGAATTAAGCTTAAGCGTGCGCCGGCCAGCTTCAGGCAGAAATTACAAGCTAACAATCGCGAGTAGACTCTAAAAACAATAATATTTAATCTCAAGGAGAGAGATTTGCAATAAATCTCTAAATGGGCGGATCTACGAGACTTTAAAAAATAAAATTCTATTATTATCTGCCACAGATATAATTTTGCATAAGAATGACGCCAATAAAAACCAGCTCTAAACTACCTTCAAAAACCAGAATCTCTGAAGGAGTCAAATTTGAAAATTACAAAAACAAGAACTCGGAAACAAAGTATACATTTTTCTCGTAAACTTTCAAAAAAAAAAAAAATACAATCGAGGAACAAGTTACACGTAAATTTAATAACTTTCCACAAATTGTAGGATGAATTAATCATAAATATAAATAAAATATCCAGAAAAGTATATTTTTCCGAGGGAATATACAGGGTTGCCCACTTGGCCTTCGTTCTTAAACAGTACGGTTAGTATTGATTTTATCAGAAAATGTTAAAATACATTTTTATTCAAACGTTCGGCGTTTACAATGTAAAAATATTTCGAGTTCCCTGAGGAGCTCGATTTCGTCTGTACAGGACCGGACTCAGTTTTTTTAAATGGAACACCCTATATATTTTTATAGTTTTGATATGTATATCGAATTTTAAGTCAATGTAGTTAAGATTTTTATCTGCAAAAGTCAACTCGTTTAGGAGAAAAAACAAGTTTTTTAAAAATTCCCACCGAAATTACTGTTCATTAAAAAAATCGTATCTATTCAATCGTTGACTAAATATTGACGAAATTCGAGATTATCATAGCCTAGAAAGTAACGAAGTAAACGAAAAATTTCACCCATATCGGTTTCAAAAGCACCACAAACATATTGGAGATGATCTTCTAGGTGGTTCAGATTTTAGTCGTTGGGCCAATGCAAAATTAGACAGAGACTTTTTTAATTTTGTTTTATTTACGGCGAATCAACGTTCCATAATGACGGGTTTATGAACAGGCACAATTACCACCATTATTCCGATATAAACCCACATCTATCAAGAGAAGTTCACCGTCAGCATTGGTAGTCGCTAAATACGTGGGGTGGAATTCTTGGTCAATACGTCGTGGGACCCTTTTTTTCGATGGACACTTAAACTGCCAAACTTATTTACATTTTTTGCGGCAAGACTTGCCTATTTTACTAGAAGATATCCAATTGAGAGTGCGTCAATTCATGTGGTTCCAGCATGACGGCGCTCCTGCCCATTACGGTATGGCAGTAAGAACCTCTCTGAACAATACATATCCCGAGAGATGGATTGGCAGAGGAAGAGCTGTGAACTGGCCACCCCGGTCACCCAATATTACCAAAATTGACTCTTTCTGTAGGGATATGTCAAGGAGCGTTTATACTAAGAACCGCCTACAACTTCCGACGATATGAAAGAATACGTGCAGCTTTCAGGTCAATAAGCCCCGCAATGTTACAAAATGTTAACGAAAGTTTTACAAATCGTGTAAGGCTGTGTATAGAAAATAATGGCGGGGTTTTTGAAGCTATTTTAAATTGATTTTAAGCATTTTGTAGTTTGCATCATTTCTTTTTTATGTGACTATTACAATACTTTTATAATAATAATTAAATATTTGTTATAAATAGTGTGTATTTGTTATTGATTTAACTCTAAATTAAAAGACCAGCAAAATTTCTGAGCAACATGTTATAAATGGTAATTATCTTAGAAACTATTGCCTTTGGGTATAGGACATTCTACTCACGCAAAACTTCCAAAATGGTAATTTCTAAAATTAAAAAAATAACTTACTTTAAATCCTTATCTAAACACTTCACTACAAAGAAATCATTGATGAAATCTCTAACTATAATAACAAAACAAAATAATACACGCAATGAAAAAAAACTAATTAAATAAATCTCACAACCAGAATAATCAAAGAAATAAGGGAGAATTTAATAGCATGTGTCACCTCACCGAAATTGCATCAATAAGTTCCCAGTTCAATCGAGCTTTTATTCGAAGAGTCCTGTAGCCTTCAATACAAATCTGCCCAAACAGAAGAAGAATATTTGAATTTAAATATACTACAACTGCATGAAGTGCTTGAATAACATCAAAATACAAAATAGAAAAATCGTGTATAAAACGTTCAAGAAAAGATCCTGACAAGAAAAAATATCTAAATCCACCCAGCTACAGGACGTATGTAGATAATTACAACAAATAGTGGAATTTTCAAAAATATTATCAACTTATCCTTAAATCTAGCTTAAAAACTATGTACAAAAATATAAACAATTGAATGAGTTCATGAGTTCACCGGCGAAAATCTAAAATACTAAAAGATCCACAACAATATATATCCCTACACTTCTTGATTTTGCCCCTAACGTGGTTGACAAGTCGAGTTACTGTCACCTTCTCGCTTTCCTTACCTACCGTTCACTCCTGAAAAGCTAGTTACATAGTGTCGAAACGTCCAGTTAGTACTTTTTCATCTTACTTATTTATTTATTCTAGTGTTTTAGTACTTTATTTTGTTGTATATATTGATACCACTATGATACGATCTATGCCGGATCTCCATCAGAACAATTCAGTGTAACCAGAGCGTATAAGGAATTTCTACAAATGTTTTGGATATAATAATAAATAGCCTGGAATTTCCGCTGCAGCATATCAAGAAATTATAGCAAAACAGCGGCAGTCAGCTTTATTAATCGAAAAAACTAATTACCTTTGAGTTTTGATTATTGTGTCAAAGCAGTATACCTAATAATAAATATTTGCATTTTAAAGTGGAAGTAAGCATGTGGTCAGACTTTTAAATGCACTTATTTCGAATTAATTATAGTAATGTTATCTAATGTTTTTGTTGTTTTAAACATCGCACTCTTATAAGTGATAATAAAGTATGATCGGAATAGCAAATTATGTTTTAAGTATAGATCTTTCACATCTCCAAGTTTGTATATAATACTAAAATTTATCACGCTTCCTATGTTCATGATTTCTAACCTACGTTATTATTACCTTTTATAGTTAGTAAAAACACATAACTGTTTTCAATTACACATCAATATTAAAACTTTACAGCCATACAGCAACCACTTATTGGATGTAGTTCATAAATATTGAGGACTATAACATACACTGCGAATGGCAGTTAAGCCGTCCATAAAAGATAAGGAAATTATTTTAGAGTGCGGATACTATTGAATTAGGTAAAACACTTATGTAATAATATTTCTTCCTAATAATATATCCTTGCTTCCTCCTACGTATATTACGTAACGCGTACATATAATATCAAATATATAGATTACGTAAATAATAGTACTTCCAGCGTACCGCCACAAAATACAATTAACCCACCTCCTACTAATAATGTCGGACTTCGGAGCTTGTGTGCCCGTTCATTGTAGAATTTAAATTCCTGATGTTAGCCGACGAATTGCACTCTACCCGTATTATACCTACACATCCCGATCCCATCGAAAATGCACATTAAACAAATAATATTCTCCCATTAAGATCCGGCAAAAATTAAAACCTAAGCACTACAAAACAGTATCTACGAAGCACTTGCTTTTTTCCCGGTGCGAATGAAAATTGCAGTGTTTGTTCACGAAGACTTTACATCGCCCACTATTATCAAACAATTACTTTTATCAATATTGGTGCTTCATTTATTTCATGACTAGTTACATGCCCGCAATTCACGTTGTTCTCGCTGCACGTACATAATTTCTCTCCTTGTTTCGTTCACATCTAGTGATGTAAACAAGCACTGGTGTGTAATATATTAGGTTAAGACCTATCTCTACTGTTGCTTTTCCTGTACGATACTTAAAATCGTTTGCGATCTTGTGATATCTTTCAGGAGAATCGTGGTCAAGTTTCGTTTGTAGCAACAACAAAAAATAAAGTATTGACGGATCCTTGCTATTTTGATAGAACTGTAACATATATTGCTTATATAACTAATATAATATATTAATATATAATTGGTTATGTTGAATTAATTATGGCCAAAATATACAAGAGCGTCTAAAATTAAAATTGCAAACAGATCTGATATTTAATTTTTGATATTTAATAACGTTTATTTTCCGAAAAAAAAGTGCAGAGAACTTGTAGGAAATTGTCAGAACAAAAATATACAAAAACAATTTATTCCTTAATACTAAACGACAAAACCAAGAAAGGAAAGCTCAATTCGCTACAATTAGTTACAGTGTGTTTCCAAAAAAATCATCTAAATTATACATAGTATGGGAGACTTAATAAATGTCCTTTAACGTTATTTTGAAACTATAAAGAGTTAAGCTTTGCATTGTCGCGAGTAAATTATTATAGATTTTAATGCCCATACACATTAAAATTTGGGACGTTAGCGCAAGTCTATGAGGTGGTAAATATATATTTTCGTTTCATACATACATATGTTGTATCTGTGTATTGTATTATTATGTTGGAAAAGGTACTGCTTGTTCTTGTGAATGTATAGAGATATTTCCAATATATACAAAGAAACCACTATAAGTAATTTATATTGTTTGGAGAAAGGTCTGCACGATGTTCTTTGTGAGACAGTAAGATGGTAAGATCCAATTCTGGCAAAGTACGAGTGGTACTTGAATAAAAAATAATGTATTTCGTTTTCGAAGGGTTACAACTTAGTTTATTAGAGGCAAACCAGCTATTTAATTCATCTGACATATTATTGGATTTTGTTTGAATATTAGCAGCCTGGTAAGCAACTATCACAGTAGCATCATCTGCGTATAGTACTAGTTTGTAGTTTTCCAAGAAAGCAATAATGTCATTGATAAATTTCAAAAATAGAGTTGGTGATGGGACAGTCCCCTGAGGTACACCCATCGTTATAGCCAGTAAATCTGAGATGAATATTTTCTTCATATTATTCTCAACTACTGAAATTTCTACCATTTGCATTCTCTCAGAGCGATAAGATATAAACCATTTCAGAGCGGTCCCTCTAATACCGATGAATTCTAATATCTGAGTGAGAATACTCAGATCAGAAAGGGAGCTGCCTATTCTTCATTTGTGATACTATATGCGTGAGTACATACTTATAGTTGCTGTACTGGTGGATTTTCCCTTTCGGAAACCATGTTGGCAATCAGATAGGATGTAGTTTTTTAAAAACGATTGAAGGCGTCCTAGCATTGCATAATGCAAGATTTTACATATGGAGGGAGTGATAGAGATAGGTCTATAGTTAGAAATCTCAATCACCTCATCCTTCGTATTTACAACGATGACCAATGACTTTTTAAAACATTCAGGTAAAACTCTTGCTTCGAATGAACTATTAATTAAATTGCTTATTAGCGTTGCCAGCACATATTTGGCGTCTTTAGGTATTTCAGCAGATATTTGATCTATACCAGAAGAACTTTTAGCTTTCAATTGGTTAAATAGAGAGATTGCTTCAGGTACTGTGAAATGAAACTAAAACATGCTATTTGGCTTTTAATCAATGTAATCACCAATGGAATATCCACTATATTGTTGTTCGGCAGGTGTGTGTTCGGCGGTGTTTCGGCAATTGTATAAAAAAATTATTTGCTATCTCCAAGAGTGTAGTGATGATTTTGGAATCAGTCTGAATTTTAGAAATATTTACATTGTTGCTTTTCTTTTTAGTTAAGGAGTTAACGATATCCCAAGTGGTTTTACTTACATTGTCTGACTGTAGTATAATTTTGTTGTAATGAGCCTGTTTGGTAGCCGTTACTAAGTTTTTATGAATTATTTTATTTTATTTATACAGGGTGTCCGCGATATATGTACAAAGCATGCTTTTAAGGGACGATAGCTACAACGAATTAGAAATAAAAACATATAATACACCTTGGGTCTATCTGTAAGGGTAAACGAGATAAAAAACTATTTCTAAAAAACCTTATTTGGTCAAACTGTACAAGAAAACTCATCCATATTGCTTCTTAAATAACCAAAAAACCATATCAAAAATTTAGAGTTGAAAATAACTGAAAACATCGATGAAAACGAATTATTTAATACTTTGAAATTGAAGCGTGGTGTCATTTCTCTTCCACCATACTGTACACGTATTCAATAGAAGCGCAGATGCAAACCAAGCATCATCTGTTTATACGACCTTGATCTTGTATCGTACGAAGTCAATGGCCATACGTTTTAAAATAAAGGTACCTTTGCATTTTTTTTAATAATGTTATGACAATAAAATCGATGTTATGTTGAAGTTAGAGTGAAAAGGGCGTATTTAATAGCAGCCTCCGATCGGTAAATAAAAATTTAAGTTGAGGGAAAGTCGCATTGAACGAAAACAATGTAATTATTGCAATTATGTTATGCCGCTTTAAGCTTTTTCGTAAAGGCTGCTACAAAATTGAGTTCTTTTCTTTTATTTGTGATAAATTGGTGGTCCTAAAAAGGACTTTTTTGACAGACAGGGGAAAATGTATTACAGGAAAGGCTCGATGTGTTGCCCATTTTCAAGAACACACGCCTGTAATCGTCGGGTAAATCTTGCACTGATCAGCTGCCGGTGTACAGTATGCGACGAAGTTTGTGACATGAGAAATAATTTTTTTTTCTCGTTTACGCTTACAGATAGACCCAAGGTGTATTGTATGTTTTTATTTCTAATTCGTTGTAGCTATAATCCCTTAAAAGCATGCTTTGTATATCGCGGACACCCTGTATACTTCTTGTAGAACGGGGTATCGCTTCTGCAGTATAAACAAATCCTTTATATTATTGTTAGATTTAACAATTTCCGGGGCAATCCACGATTTGGACCGCCTGTTAACACTCACATATTTGTCCGGAAAAAAGGCATTACAGCAGCGCTGCAGAATAGACATAAAAATTCTAAACTTGTGCTCAGTATCGTGAGACTGATATACTTCAAGTCAGGATTCTCTTTGCAGAGATTGCAAGAAATCTATTTTATTTTCAAGCGAAAATATTTTTTATAGGAACCGACTTTAGCTGAGGTTGAGGTATCTACAGTGTCATACATCATTATGAGATGTTGGTCGGAAAAATATACATCACACACTTCACAACTTATAGGATTAGGTAGATTTGTACATATGTTGTCTATGGCGGACCAATTATTATCAGTTACCCTAGTGTAGTCTTCTACTGTGTACCTACTGGTTGTGAGGTGTGGTAGGCAAACAATCAGAAAAATAATAAAAATAGAGTTTACTCAGTGACTAATAGCAAAAACATTTTGTTGATATTTTTTGCAAGTGTACTGCTAGAGCTGCCTGTCGTTTCTCATAGTAACTAATCTGAGCTTTGAATTCAAATACTCAGAGAGAATCGCAAATTCGATGTTTTCTATATAATTTTTATAAAAATAGAAACAGCTAACATAGTATACCGATAGACTGTCAAATTGCAATATTAAAAGAGGAATGTAGAGCCTAGTGGTACTCTGGTTTCGAATGGTCAGAGATCAACAAGACCGATAATCTACTTATTAAGATTGTGACATGTCAGATGTGAGTTACCGGGATAATATCCATCCACTGGTGCCTGAAAAGCAGTTTTGGAACTTGGACGTTGTCTGGGATCCCATTTCTCGAGTCTGCTACAATAGTCATGAATGACTTCTTAAAATGTGGTTACTTTCGTGCAACTCGAAATTTGGAAAGTTCTTTCAGGTTGCTGTAGATTTGTTCTTTATTGTTCGTTTCTAGTTTTCCCCCCTATTACCTACACTTCGTAAAACAATTGAAAAAGGAAAAGAAAAGTTTATTTCACCTTGTTTCAATACTTTAAGTTGCGATCATGCGTATTTTGTAAAATAATTAAGAAAGTTGAAACATTTTTTTAGAAAACTTACTTATTTCACAAACTATGCATGATGAAAGGATAATGCTTTAGAACAGTATCGCACAAACCTAGAGCAGTCTGGCACAACTTTCAACGTGTTAGGAAAAGTCGTTTCTCCAATACGGGTAACTTCGGTAACTTCAAACACCACAACTTTCATCATTCTCAACGGAATACCAAATATGTAAGTAAAAATGTTGCAAAACTTACCTTAAAATCATATCGCTTCTACAGAGTATTTCGCGGATGTAAAAATAACTTTATCTACGTCTAGAAACGAGTCTAATTACTACATTTTGACAACAGCCAAGATTTCGGTAGGTATAACCAGGACAGAACTAATTGCCTCTTCTCGATTCATTAGATTCTCGTATTTACTATTATACCTACAGGCTTTCATATGCATCATGTTCTCGCGGTGTTGTATAACACACATTAAGGTTGTTGGAAGACGTGGCTCAGTCTTTTTGTGATAAGGTAAAACTTATTAGATTACATTATGTATACTGTCAATACTCTGTAGAAGGGATGGGATTTAAACGTTAGCTTTGTGAAAATTTTTAATTATTCGGTAATTGGTTGAGAATGATGACACATGTGCCATCGACACACGTGTCCCGAATTAATTAAAAGTTGTGAGAGATACCGGAATTACCCGTATTATACAAGTCCACAGTCTTTGCAATCATGTCGTTTCTCCCATTATTCCGCACTTGGCATTTCGCTTATGCTTATAGTTAAAGTTAAAGATAAATCTGTATCAATTTATTCATAGCGAACGACTAAAAGTTTGAAGAAGTAGAACAAACTAAAGCATTTTCCTCAATTTTCATAAAGGAGGGGCTAGCTTCACGCAAGGGACAAGTAGTCGTAGTTAATGTTAATAATGAGCTTTTAATTTGTAGGATTACCAGTTAAGAAAAACAAATACTAAATGATCGTTCAGCTCTAGAAAATGCTAGAACATTTACTTAGTCAAAATTAATTATTAATTTATCAATAATAATTTCTTAGTAAATTTAGTTTAAGGAAACTTGAATAGGAGTATAACGTGTCTGGTTCTTCCTTTTCTTCACTAACATACAGTCAAAACTCTGTATAACGAACTCCTATTTAGCGAATGTTTCTATATAAAGAATTTTCTTATTGGTCCGTTGACAAAGGTATACTCTACCATACAAAAAACTTCTATATTACGAACTATATTTCTATTAACGAAATTTTAATGAGGACGCTCGGCAAATTTTGAGAATATAATTGTGTTTTTTTAGAAATAGATAAGTAACCGGTTTTTTAATGAATAAATTGCGTACATATGTTTGTGTACATAAGTGTTTAGTTTAGCACTGACGGTGAAAGGCGAATTACAAAAAAATTTGAAGATACTAAAAGATGTCGAAAGAGGTATTAAAAAAAAAGATATTGCTACTAAATATGGTAGAGCACCTAACAGTCTATCAACAATTTGGGAACATCGTGATTCAATTTTACAGCAAGATGATACAACAGGAGAAGCGATATAGAACATGTGTGTACGATAAAGTTGATGAAGCAGTTTTAAAGTGGGTACAGTTAATGCGATATAAAGACATGCCTATATCGGAGCTGTTGATTAAAGAATAAGCTATAAAGTTTTCAGGACATATTGGATTCGTAGCAGGCACTGGATGGCTGGATAAATTCGAGAAAAGACACGGAATTATACAGAAAGTTATCTCAGATGAAAGCGTAGATGTTAGGACATGGAATGTGTTCAATGGAAATCGACTGTATTAAAAGCTGTTATGGAACAGTTTCAACCAAGAGACATTTTTACTGCGAACGAAACTGGACTTTTCTTTAAGTCCTTACCTGATAAAACTCCTTCATCTCGTCGTCGTTGGGAAAAGCAAAACTCCACGATGATTTAAGAATGTGAAATCGCTAAAAGCGAATTATAAGTCTAATAAATAGCCTGAATGACATCTAACGTTGATTTAAATGGGTATTTCTTTATAACAAAGTTCTCTATATTGCTAAATTTGTTAATAGCCAAGTTTGCTATAAAGAAGTTTGAATGTATTTCTGATATCCTGCAAACGAAGGACAAGTTACAATTATTGAGAATAGAAAGATCGATACAAGTTTTTAGAATGTGTATTTCAAATGTGTACAAAGTAATTGCCATTTACCCATAATAATATACACTCATGGAAAGTAAATATTGGACACTTTTATTACGTTGTTATATGGAAACTATCCAATCTATACTTTCCATGAGTGTACGTAAGCATTCTCCCCTTCCATAGTTTAAAAGCGTTCAACTAGCTGTCCTAGCTATCAGTAACACACTCAATCTCTTCTTCTGACAGGAACTTTTTCCCTCAAATGTTTTTTGAGATCAAACAATTGCTAGAAGTCACACATCGCTAAATCCGGTGAGTAAGGACGATGTTCTATAATTTTGATTTTGTTTTCCACTAAATACCTAAGTAACAGTTGTCCCTGCTGTATGGGACGACGCGTTATCATGATGTAAAATGATTCCCATTCTCGGCACTTGACTGAAAAACTCGTACTTCTAGGAAATACTTCGTACATAACTTTTTCATTGCTCGTTGCTTTTTACCATAGTAGGTGTTTCCTCCTCTTCATATATCCAGGCTCGACTTTCTTGACGAGTGAGAACAAAACGCTATAGTTTGATGGCCGCCAGCATTCAGCATATCTAAAGTTTCCAATCCAATCTATGAGTCAAATTCCTATATAGTTTTTTATTCCTATAGAGTCAAATTCCTATGCAGTGAAACAATGGTTTCAGGGGATAACAATAGTTAAAAAATGGCCAGCTCCTTGTCTGTGTACCACCGTCTTGCAACCTCGTTGAAATTCTTTATACCATCTATAAACAGTAGCGAGATTCCCAAATACCGATTTTAAACTTTCCTCAAATTTTACAAGAAATCTTAACAAAACGTAATTGAATAAATATGGAAATTATTTATTAAATTATTTGCTATTTTCTTGTATTATTAATTTTCTGATTCTAAAACACAAATAATTCAATTGTGTTTAAAATGGTTTATCACGTGAGTGGAGAAATAAACAGTGATGGTAGCGGCTGGTTATTTGGTAGGGTTAATAGGCATAATACTGCAAGGACGTTAAAACACAGTAAAACCTAGATTTACATAAATAAAACCAATAAGCAATGAAATAATGAAACTTGTAATATTTTTGAGTTCATGTTTATGAAATTAGAAAATTTGTTCTCAAGGCAAGTTTTGGCTGGATAACGTCTGATATCTGTAAGCGCTTATACATACATTAGTAGGTACATATTTATAAAAATATAGCAATTACTTTAAAGTAAAAGGTAGAAGTAAAAGGCTTTGCTATAATTTGCATTCATAATCTTTACCTTTTCCTTGCAAGGAAATGCTTCGGACAAATAAAGCAAATGGTACAGAGATTAGCGATTCGACAAACCAGTTGAAACTTGCAGTGTGCAATTCAACGCACCTGCGTTCTCCAACAGCGGTTTGTTTTATTGTTCCATACTGGTACAATGGGCCGTATTCATAAAACTGAAGGATATCCTTGTAAGTATAAGGTAGAAGTATAAGGTTTCGAGTTGAAGAAAAAGGTAGGAGTATAAGCATTTCCTTTTTCTCGAATTAATAATGATTACCTTATACTTGCAAGGATATTCTCCAAGAATAAGTAATAAGTCACTTCTTGTCCTTGCTGGCGAAGAGGTAGATCAACTTCATCATTATCATTGCCATCTTCTTCTGGAATCTCTTCAGGTGCTTCAAAATCGAGGTCTTGCAAAGATTTTGCCACGTTATGAAGCACAATACACGCAACAATTATTTTTGGCACATTCTCCAGTTTCACTCGGCAAACGTATTGCAAAATAGGAAATCTACGTTTCCCTTGACCAAAACAACGTTCAATTATCACTCTCTCTTTTTTCAAAAGTTTATTATAATTTAGTTCAGGACCTGGAGCGGGATTTCTGAATGGAGTCATGAGCCACGGCTCTATACCATATCCATCATCAGCAAGTAGCACGACGTTGTTTTTATTTTGTGAACGAACCCCTATTTGTGAATTTCTCCATATTCTTGAATCGTGAACCGATCCAGGCCAACTAACGTCCACACTAGTGAACATTTCCCTTGCATCACAAGTGGCTTGTACATTCAGTGTAGGATGACCTTTTCGGTTGACATACTCATCACCATGGCGATTTGGTTTCAGTATTCCTATGTGGGTACAGTCAACTACACCAACTGCTGTCGGAAACCTATACTTGCTTTGCCATAACTGTTTCGCAGCCATAAGTTCATTGTTAGTAGACGGAAACTTTATCCAGTAATTTGATTGCGCAACTATGCTGTTAATTACGGTAGTCACTGTACGGGATACTGTAGCTTGACTTACACCCAGTTCTTGACCAATGCCTTTCTGATACCGAGGGTCACTGAGATAGCGTAAACATATCTTCATTTTTAGGACGGATGATAACGCACCTCCTCCAGTTTCAGCATGTATTCCCAAAATTCTGTTGGCAAGCCATTGCACATTTTCCTCTTCGAACCGGTATAATTCTTTGTAATCACGAACAAGTGTTGATAAACGCTGCTTGTAGTGTTTAATCTCTCCCAGTTCCACTACATCTGCCATCGCTACAACTGACCACTACACGACTGAGTCTGCTACAGACCACACTCAAAATTATTGAAGGATATCCTTTTTATTTAGAGTAAAAGGTAAAGTTTATGAATAACCAAATACTTTTTTGTGAAGGATATGCTCATACTCTATAAGTATAAGGTTTTACTTGGAATATTATGAATGCGAGATGAAGGATTTCCTTCATATTCTGCAAGTATAAGCATCACTTTTTTTTATGAATACGGCCCAATACTGGTTCAATACTAGTACATTTCACTCTGCATCCATACTTCAGCATGGGAATCGCCGTTTTAATTGCCCAAATGTATGTCCAATTACAACTCGCTCTGATGTAAGCAACCTGTTGTAAGCTCTCTGATATTCTTGTTGGGGTTAGAGAGGGAGTCATGAGACATGGCATTATACCATACCCACTGTCCCCTAATAGGACAGTATTCCTTGTCCTCTTCATGATTTCACACACTACCGAATTCTTCCATATACGAGAATCATGAAGGGATCCCGGCCAATTTGCATCTATACTAGTTATAACACAATTGTGGTCGCATGTGACCTGTACATTAATGCTACTAAAATCTTCTCGATTTACATATTCGTCTCCGAATTGGACTGGTTTGATTTGATTTTCTGTGTTTGGGAACCGAATCCATACGTGCGACGGCCTGTTGCACAACCCGCTCAAGCACTTCCTGAAATATTCTGGAGACAGTGGGCTGCGTACATGCCAATTCTTCAGCAATTCTGCACTGGAATCCAGGATTCGCACAATAACGCAGAAATACTTTCATTTTCTGTACAGGTGATAAGGCTGCTCCACGAGTCTCGGGATCCGCTCCAAGAAAGTGATCCGCCAAAAACACCACAATTTCTTCCTCAAATCTAAATAACATTTTGAAATCTGGTTCACGTAATGTACATCTAGGTTGGTAGTATTTTCTTGTAAGTAAATGCACCATATCAGTTATAACAAACACAGCACTGCGACACCACACACAACCTAAGATCAGTTATACAAGCCCTTCCAGATAGATTTTAACACATCAAAACCCTTCTATGTAAATACAAGCGGTACGATGTGTGTAGCAAACACTGAAAGGCGCGGAAAAGTTGTTGTGAACATAGATTCCGTTTTCTTGAAGTAAATCCCTCAGTTTTTGAGCAAACGCTTCTTTTTTTTAAATATGAAAATGTAAAACCTTTTACTTTACAGCAATCTCTCGAAGCAAAACCTTTTACTTTGCTTTTTTATGTATATTCCTTGAAGGAACTGCCTTCGCTTTTTAAAGCAAAAGGTAGAACTTCTTAATAATAATAATAATAATAATAATAATAATAATAATAATAATAATAATAATGTGGACTATTGTCTGTGTTTTATTATACTCTGACTATAAATCAAGCAGAACTGTTATGCGTGTATTATAATCTATCACCGAAATGTTGATTTGATAGACTATTACCATAATTTAGTAATACATTAATCGTCTACTTGCCTGAATAAACTTTTCCTTTGTATATATAAGTGTGGCGGCATCAACCTAAAACAATTTGAAACACCATTATTTAACAGAATTATCTATTAATTTTTATATCTTACTATTTAATTTACATACGTATTACTTGGGTACATTAAATAATATAATTAATTTCAATTTTAGCGACTGTGGTGTTGATTACAAAATTTGATTGCGTTCCAAGAGCGCAATTACTCTAATAACAATTAATTTGCAAACCATGTTGTATATCAAGTTTTACGCGAATTTCTTTTCACTCAGTTTATGACGGGAATAAGAAGATAAAATATTTAATAAACGGCCAACTTGTATAAAATTGTAATTACACATTCCTGTGTTGCTGAATCTGTTCTAAAGATTACGCGTGTTGCTTGTGTCGTTTTTTTTATTTAATACTCAACTCTCTTATCTGTCTCAGTGTTTCTCTTACGACGTTAAATAAATAACTTATTGAAAAAATAGAGACGGTCGGTGGAAAACCAATAAGACATTGAACGTAGAGTATGAACTATCTAAACACTAGATCGGTAAATATTGCTTATAAAAGCGGTCGGATTGCTTTTTGTAAAAAATGTACAGGGTTTTATCTAAATGAAACGAAATACCGCAGTAAAGCAATTTCTTCTTGTTCTTCTGCTCTTCTATAGTTATTTTCTAACGTTTAATAATAATGCGGACGCCTGACCTGTGAGCGATAGGTGCGATGTCTGAGCTATCTGATAGTGACCAGTATAGCGGCTAATAAGCCACGGCAGCACCACTCTGTGGATTTTGTATCCTTAGGTACACCTTCTTCCAATGCTTTGAATTGATTCTTATTACTCGATATAACATAGTACTATAGCAGGCTTTTATTTACAAACACTTTAAATATACAATTAATAGTAGGGATTCTTATTTTATCGGTAATGTAGTTTATAATAATTTAAACGTTTAAGCTTCGGTTGAAATGATTTTCAAAATTGCTGCTAATTTGTCGTTCCAGGTTTTGCCCGGATCTATTTTTTGAGAAAATTGAGTTTAGTTCATGTAACTGTTATATTGGGTTCCGCGTAATTGGTCCGCTAATGTCACGTTAATGAATCTTTGGTCTAATCCACATTTTCTGCAGATGCTTTGCAGAGCTTTGATAATCTTGACAACCAGAATCATGTATAATTACTGTTATGATTGCTTGGAAGTTTTGAGCGCGTCATAGTAGCGTGAAAATACACAAACAAAACAAAACAAAAATAAAACAGGGGTAGGAATAAATAAATAATAGAAATCTAACTATAAACTAGACCCTTCACCACTACCATATTCTGTTTCTTAACTTTAGAAGTGAAAGCTGCGTAAGGAAATTCACGGTAATTCGACATGGCAACCATGTTAGAAAGGGGGAAACCCGCTTCTGTGACTGGAAATTTCGCTCTTAGCGTGGTTGACATGTTGACTTTCTCACCTACCATTCACTCTTATATATTTTTTTTGTGCTTTGTTTTGTTTTATTTTTAGCACTACATAATGTAAAATTTTTAGTTTGTAGCTTAATGAAATTCAGAAAGAATGTATTGCTTGTAAGTCCATTACCTGAGTCACTACCACCCAAAGGACTATATTGAACAACCCTTGTATTTACTGACAAAAAAGTTGTCAAATCCAACGGATATGAGCATGTAATTTAAATCGATCTACTGATATTGTTAACCAAAACATTTTTATTTTGGAGTCATCTGATTTCCGTATTTTTGGATTGTTGATATCTTCGTTGTTTTGACATCCTTTTTTTTATTGATAATTTTTCTAAGGTAATAAGTTACCTAATCATTGGAGAATTTGGAACAGTAAGTACTTTGTCCTATTATTTTTATATACACTACCTAAAATGTAAAGCAGTTTTATTGGTTTCTAAGCTTGTGTCTTAACTTTTAAGCATTCTGCCAAATGTTTTGGAACTGTGTCAGACTTTCTCTTATATATAAATGGCCTGTTATCGTATCAACTTTGAATGCCATGTCTTAATTTTAAATTAATTAGTGATAAGTGATACACTGTCAAAAGCTCTCTTTAGATCTAAAATTTTTATGCTTTCTGTTATTTCTTTTTTTTAATCAATTGATTTATTGTGGCCGTTTGATCTCCAAATACTACTTCTGCTTCTGAAACCACTTTGTAGTTCCACCAATTGTTGCTCTGAGATGCTTCTTGTTTTTTGGTCTAGTACATATTTGTTCCTACATTTTTGAGCTAGGTCCAAGTAGTTTTGATTGCTTCTTGCATTCCTTTTTTTTGCATTCGACATATTATCTATCTATTGTGGTGGCAAAACGTGTCTCTGTGAGGTAAATTGATCATTTCATATATGTATGTATGTTTATTGATTAATTTAGCGTATGGCATTAAGATGCATTAGCTATTATAGGATAACCACAGGCTATCGATTCTAGGGCGCTATAAAAAATTGATTGTATCACTTGAAAGCCTGTACTGTGACACTCTTCTGTGATAAGCTCCAAAGTTTCACCACATTTGCGGAAGGGTGTCGATTTTTTGTCCCATTTATACAGACAGTAGGCGCATCTAGCATGCTTGGTTTATATGCGGTTTACTACGTTTCACAGTTTTGGATTGTGCGTCTTCCGTAATCAGAAAAACCTTTTTGGTTCTGATAGCCAGTATTTGCTTGTTCATTTAGCATTGCCCAGGGTGCACCACGTGGAGGCGAACTAGCTTTGCACGCCATATAACGTTAGAATGTTCGTAACCATTGTTTACCATAATCCTTATCTCATATCAGTAAATTGCATTGTAAGTGTGATTATAACGGTAACTTCAATCTTATATATTTTAGCTCAAAATATGCTACTATGTATAAAGTAGATTCTAATAGCACTTCTTTTGGTCTGCTAAAAGAAAATCTTTAAACTTAAATAAATAATATTCTTAATAACGTCTAAAGCAAAAGAGACCAATAAGTTGTATTGCAATAACACCCTTAAATTAAATCTAAAATCTGTACTAACTAACTACTTACACAACACCAGAAACTACATACATATAATCATCGAAAGTAAAAGGATTATAAAAACATTCCATGTTACCCAGTAACTCTGATGCAAGAAAAACTCATACGCTGCTATTAAATTGAACGTTTTATCTCCAGCTTGATCATAAAAAAATAGCGAAACGGGACAATGCCAATTTTATATGTAATCCAATATAAATACGTCAAAGTAGATAAATATTTAAACAAAAGTATGTGTAATTTGTTTTAATAGTTATTTTTCTTGTTAGTCATAGCACTTGTTGTATTAGAGCATGGCAAATTGACTTAAATATTTAATTTATTTTATAGTCTTTTACCTTAATTTCTTAATTAATTTTACATTTGTATTGCAATAACCTTGTCACTGTATAAAGTATGGCCACATTAAATAATAGTTATTTACGAAATTTAATGTATTCTATTTTCGTGTTTTCGTATTCACAATATTTGCATCTATGTACTTCAAGGGATTGTAGCTGTAATAAATAAATACATATGTACATATGTAAATTCGACATATATGTATTTACACACACATTATTAGGTATGCGTGCGTAATTTTGTTGTGTACCTAATGTTTATGACCATAGTCCCATAAATCTTTGATTAATTCTCGGAGTGTTGAAAAGCGAATTCGAAAGAGGCGGTCGCCAGAAGAGGGCGCGCAAAGCACACACGAGGACTCCGCGCTTGGGAGCCGTCAGAAGGAACCGGAACCCGTGTCATAGTAATTTTCATTGTACGTGTGTGCGTTTGCTTTCTTGGGGACCACTAATGTAACGTATTCAGACCGACCGACGGTCCCGCTTTAAACGATAGATGTAGTAGGGACTATACATAGAGTGAAAGGAGAACTAGCGCGGTTGTAACCGGTGGAGAAGGGGGCAGTATCTATTATTCAGCAGGAGCAAGCAAGAAGCCTGCGAAGAACAGCGCAGACAAAGACAACCGGTAGTTCTATAACTTAACATACACAAAGACATCTGAACACATCCAACGCACTCCAGATATCTCGAGGTCACAGAGTTGAGCCTAAGCCCTTACACCACCACTACTACCTCCTACAGTACCACCATCATCCCCTGTGTTCGTACTTCCCCAGTCCTCATAGGAACTAATTACAATGTATGATTAATTATAGGACGACTGCAAAGTCTGGATGGACCGTAACTTGTCCGCCCTGGTCGCGATGTCTTACTGCAGCAGGCCTGCCAACCACTGTCTTAGCTTGCTAATGTCACCAGGCGATGGCGTGCGTGTATGTAAGTGTATCCTTCTCTGTGTGTGTAGTCGCCTGTGTATGTTGATATCGGGGACCCTGGACCTCAAACCCCTATCTTGTATCATATTACAATGTCCGACTGTATTTCTCCTTAGTTAGGCGTCAGTGGAGGTCTCTGCGTATTAATTACAGTCATTAATAGTTTTTGGACCTTTGGTTCTGTTTCGTACGTAATTAGATATTTACGCAATAAAGGAAGCTCTGATGCAAAAATATATTTATATTAAAAGAAATATAACTATCATATATTCCAGTATCACTACAAAAAACTACTTTTAAAATTAGCAAAGAACGCATAGTAAACTTTTAACATGTACATTATAATATAAAGAAATATATAGAATCTTGCCCTTAAAATTTTTCACAGTGAGTGTGTGAATTTTATTCAGCTAGATTCTTGTAGAGCGCATTAGGAATACTTTATGAGTTTAGATGTGTGCAACTTTTTCCTCCTCTTCAGATTGACGTGAAAAATTTCGATAATCATCAACGATAGTGGATATCTTGATTCCAAGCTTTTTTATTTTTTTGTATCACATCCAATTTTAATTATTATTAGGAATGTGAGCTAAAAGCTTACAGTATGATTTACAGTGTTATTGCTGAATGCAAGGTTTTACATATCACAAACCTCTGACAACACAGTTTGACTTAATTTATGGAGAACTTTGACAGCCGCATTTTGGTTCCCTATAACCTAATCTATAGCCGTATTTCTTTGGGCAGAAAATTTTGGGTGAGCAAACAGTCCAAAGTTAGCCTCTACGCAAAGATAGATGTCTTTAAAACATTTAATGCTGTTTGGTAGTCCGATAAAAAGTATATGCGTGTACCTCGCTAACATTTTGTCAACCATTCCTAAGAATATTGTTGAATTCTAAATATTTCTCGTGAATAGATTTTTAGCATCCAAATCTGAAAACTGTACTTTGTTAAAGTCCTCCAGTAGAGTCTTCATTACTGCGATTCGACAGATTTGACTTGGGTGAGTCTGGCTACAGCTAAGTAGGTGTAAACGATAATCTTACTTTAGTTTCTACGTTTATGTTTTTTTTTTGAGCTTAACACTCCAAATAAGCTTCCAGGCAGAAATAACCAGGTATATCTCTTTACTAGATTTTGCTTGCCACTAGGGATACTTTCCTTCTTTTTATAAAGGACACCACGGCTATTTTATCTGGATTCAGCACAGACTTAAACATCAATATCAAGGTTTTATTGAGGACTTTGTTTACAGCAAGTGGTCTGAGTACCGCTCTTTGGAGACATCCTTTTATTGCTAACACTTTTGTTGTAGTCTCCTATATTTACAGATGCGATTCTGCTTTTGAGCGCTGTGTCTATCCAACCAATAAGGACAGGTTCAATACCAATATTTACTGTTGCATCTTTGACTGACCTGAATGAGGTGTTGTAAAGAGCACCCTCTGTAGGGATGAATGCACGCAAACCAGTTTCCTTATCCACAACGGTCTTTTCAATATTATTAATCGAGTTGTGTTCAGATTCTGTTGGTAAGGAAATTGCTTGCGGTGAAGTAGTTTTGATACAAATTTCTATTTCTCATGTAGGTACAGGTCGATTAATTTTTCCATTTATTTGAAAAGAAACGAAGTTAAATGAAATGTTTGCAATGTAAATCAAGCTTGTGGGGCACCTTTTGTCTTAAAGATATACAATATATGTATATACATTTATACCATTAGTTTTCTTAAGAAGTTTTAATCGTTTCAATAATTACTGTACTTACAGTAATTTTAAAGAGATTAAGAATTAGGGAGTAATAGTATTATAACACATAATATATAACATAACAATTAACACTTACGAACTAAATTATTTATAATTTTATAATCAAAAACTAATCAATCCTAAAGTACTTGGAAACTCTCTAATTTTACAAGATGACTAAGAGGTTGGTAATCTATTATATTATAAGTTATATAAGTTTAGGCCTAACATTTTTAGTAGATAATAATATTTCGTTAGACGAATTAAACTGTAATGTAGTATATTATTCAAAATTCAGAAGAGTTACATACACAAAACACATTGGCGAACAAGCTAGTAAACGTAATATCCAATTATAAAAATAGATATAGTAGTAAAAGCAAATATAGATTTTAATTATTACACGAATTAAATGTCATTTTCTTCCACTGCCGAAGTCGTAACGAATACCCAATAAATTATAAAGGTTTTGGAATAAATGATCTTTAATTGAATGAATAGTGTTTGAAGTGACCTAAAAGTAGAAAAATATCTGAGCTGTGCTTATCTATGCACATAATGGTTAGAAAAATACATTTGTTATACCTATGTTATAATAAATTAAAACTCATTAAAGTTCATTATTTGGTGATTGCGTAAATATTAAAGAATATAAATTTCTTTAAATTGCTACTTCATTTAAATCGTGTCTTAATAAGGCATCGGAAACAATTCGTTTTTCTATAAATAGAATCGTGTTATTATATTAAAAAGCATATTCTTGAAAATTTACGTGTGTAAAACATACATGTTTTATCCATATACATATGTATGTATAATAGCAAACAATACTTACTTTTGCCAAAGAAACAGCTTGTGCTTACAAAACCTATTTAAGAATTCTAGTTAGTATTACTTCTTAATATAAAGAGTAAATGCAACTATTGTAAATGAAATTATAATATACTGCTTCGCATTTCTAGCGAATCTTTCTACCTGAAATTTACCTGCTAGGTGTCTCTAATTCTAATTACAGGCGCCCAGTGCGAGTAGTCAAATGTTCGAGTACCTGCAGAAGGCCATATCGTTTGAAGTGTGATTCATTACATTTGCCCTCGATAGTACATGTGTAAACATTTAGCCTAAAGTATTCAATAATATTCTTCGCGATATCTGCTACCTTCAATCTGAAAAAGTATATACAATATTATATTTGTTTTACTTTCAAATTCGCATTAAAATACCCAATAAACTTCTTCCCCATCTTCATTTTTGCCAGAATAACTGCAAGTTACAGTAGTTTTACACTCTACTACAGTTGAGTGTTTAAATTAAGAGCCGTATGTCCGGCTCTTTTACAGCTATGGCATCTCTTCGAATATTTATTGTCATTTCCGTGACATGCATAGCAACGAGCTCTTTTTGCTACTGATGCTTGATTTCTTTCCTGTTTTGATAAAAAATCACTCCTGTAGCTTCTATTGCTAAACAAGTGTTTTTGGAGTAACCCCTACCATCTTGTAATATTTTGTTGGCTCTGCGTTGTATATTATCTTGAACTAAAGTTTCGCCAAGTGTTTACTTAAACAATTTTCTGCGATGATGTGGAGAAGTAGTTTCTTGCCAATCTGGATTCTTTATAGACCACAGTACAAATGCATTATAACATGCAATGTTAATCATGTTGGAAAATAATCGTAGAGGCCACCTACGTATTGAGCGTTTGCAAGTATATTCACGGATAATTTTATCTAGGACATACACACCATTTTTGGTTTTGTTGTAATCCAAAACGATCTCGGGCTTAAAATTTTGATCTTTTCCAGCTATTTCATGTTCGTGATATAAAGTCGATAGTAATACAACAGACTTTTTTGGTTTTGTTACATAAGAAACCAGTGTCATATTCTTCCTAAATAATAAGTTAGAAGAGTATTTGTCTCGAGCTGATATATCTAATAGTTTTTTAGGCAACTTCTTCCTATTTTTCACATTGGACCCAATAAAGTTAAATTGTTTTCAAATAATTCTTCTGCTAAAGTTATGTCAGTGAAAAAATTATCTATCGCAGTATTTCTGTCGGAGTTCTGCCAATATTCCGTTAACGGTTTGACAACTCTTGGTTACTTTCTGGCATATCATTGGATTTCAGTATCACACAATGTTCAAATTTTAATACCGTATTTTTTAGGTTGGCTACGTATGTAAATACGAAATGGGCAACGCCCTCTAAAATCTACTAGTTGTTCAGCCACTGTACCATACACGGATGGATTGTAAGAACTCCTACAATTTTGTGCAAATAAATCGGACAATTCTCGAATAGAAGCTAATTTATCATTTTGTTTTCTTTCTTCTCTACTATCTAAATCCTCAAAACTGATGAACTTAAGAATTGCGAGAAATCTATATCTGCCCATGGTTACTTGATAAATAGGACGTACAAAAGAAGAACTAACAGAAGACCAGTAATTATGCGATTTTTCTTTAGACGCTCTAAATCTTCCGGATAATATAAGCACTCCCAAAAATGCAAGCATTTCAGTATTGTCAACTTCGAGCCACGAAGTCATTTCAATTTTTTTTTTTGGGAGACATCCTTACAAATGTGGGTGCTTTTTTGTTATATGTAAAATTTCATCAGAAATAAATAACTTGAAAGAGCCAAGAATTGTTGCAATATTTTTGCTTGTGTTAATTAAATTTTTTGAATTAGTTACTAGGTATATCACATTTCATTCTTTTACCTGTTTTAGGTGCGATATTACTCCAGGTAGTTAACTTATTATCACCCTTAGCATATCCCGGGTCTTCATAAATCTCATTTTCGCGTTCTTCGAACGATAAATTTCCTACGTGTGAAAGAACCTCACTGATATCATCCTCAGAATTATTATAATCCAAATCAAATTCAAACTCTTCATATGATGAATTCATCATTGCCGCCCTCTATACCTCTGCTTCAGTCAGTCGTCGGCGATTTTCCCACATATTGAAAAATGAAGATGTGAACAATACAACTGCTAGTCAAAGACGGAATACAAAGTGTGATACAAACAAGTATAAACTTGCAAACGGATGTTAAACTAAAACATTGTTTTGTTATTTTGTAAATGGCGTAATATGAAATAATAAAAAATTACACATTAGGAGAATTCCAGAAATATTACCTTAAAAAAAATCTATATGAAAGCTATGATAGAAAGACGTGATTTTGGGTCAAAAGGTGACCCGGTTGTCGTACTCGGAGGGTTAACAGCTATTTCACAACATTATATAAGTGAGTACAAGGGGATAGCTATACCTTTACCTACAATTAATAAAACTTGATAAAATGAGAAGTTGATAAATAGTCAAGACTGTTTTTATTGAATAGATCTTTTATTGTAATTTGGAACCAATATGACTAGCATTAATAAACTATAATATGTAAAATATGTATAATATAAATATGTACCTATAATAGAAATATCGACAAATTGTATTATATCCGAAAATACTAAAAAATCAATTTCAGTACCCCACATTCAATAAAATCTGGCAAATCTCAGTTTTGTATTTATCAAGTGGGACTAGTAACGTCTTGGGAACTAAGATATTTCAGTCGGACAATTCCCATTGAAACAATGAAACCCCTGAAACGAACTTAAAATTTCCTTATTAATATATCTCTGGCCAGAACAGGGGATAATTAGAAGACAATGATAGGACCAATCTAACAACACAACCCACCAACCGAGAATATATATGATATCTTATCTATTCGGCGGCCATCCACAGTTGATATTCGATATCTGGACGCCGTTGAATTGTAATATTCCCTTTACATAACACATCCTCTAGTCCGGCACACACTGATTTCCATACTGACTGATGTTAGTTAGCCCTTCCTTGCTGTTCTCCAGTACACTCCGCACCGTCGGACATCTCTCAAGTTTGTGTAAGACGACAGGTATACTCCCGGCACCAATCAACTATTGTTCTCAACTTGCGCTTTACATTTCGCATATATTAATTGGATTAGGTGACTATTGATTTTCTCATATTATCCGCATGCTATCTGTGAAGTGCGATGGTTTATCATAAATAGTTTAAGTTATTTGGGTAATTGAAACTTAGTAAGACGATATTTTGCAACATCACGCAATACTAGTTTGCATTAATAAGCACTAGACACGATGTCAATAAAGCGTTTTACTATAACTATTTTATCTTATTTTCATAAAAATACATATACAATTTATAACTATTTTTCAATTACATATATCTCTTGACATTTGTTTTAATTTGGTCAGTTTGGATATTATTTTTCAGCAGTCAAATATTCAGTCCTAAACTTTCAATTCTATGTTTTACCTAAATGGTTAAATCTGCATGTCTAAAATTATTAATGTATTACACACTTACTGATTTATTCAGATATACACACATTTAAATTTTCAAGTGGCTCCAACTCTGACAAAGGCAAAAAACTTTTCCTATTAACGAAATTGGCACATTTACATAAACTTGCTTGGCGACAAACAGAACTCTAGTCAAAATATGATCCACAAAATAAAATGTTTATATATGGTACATATGTATTTCTAAGTTACCACACTAGCACATTTGGCTTTTACAACCGGGAACTTACGGTACACCACCAATGCTTTCTAATCCACCTTGTTCTGTAGATCTTGTGAATCTTAAGCAGATTCAACTTGTTTCATGCATTATCTGAGTGCAACTTCAACCTCATTTTGATTTTTACTAATTGTGAAATTAGTGAAATAATTTGTGAAGATGAGTTTAAATTGAATCATTGGCCATTAAACTGGGCACTGTGCTTTCTACGTCTTGTTGTGTTGCTGTAATGTGTGTAGCTCAACGGAAGAAACTTCCAGCATTAGTGCAGTTGCCCCTGCCAGTACTGTATCGTCTACTTCGTGAAAATAAGCTGTATCTGGTATCGGTTTAAAACTATATTTTAAATAAATTTCCTTCCATTGCATTATCTTCACGCGTTAAGGTTACACAGATGTTTTCGGGAATTATGAAATCACATAACAGTAAAATCTGTGGAATAGAATGTGGCAAAGGAGGAGTCTTCTGTGCAGAGACTGCATTGATAGCAGAATTTGAGAAATAAATAAGCAGAATAGCAAACTACATACACTAAAATAATTAGACGCTGCTTACTGTTTTGCTAAACGGTAATACCAGGACGAAAATAATGGAGGGACTGTGCTCCAGTTAATGCCACGCTGCACTGATATACAGACGGCTCAAACACAAAATACGGTATCCGGAGTTTTCGGGCTTTGACCAAGAACAGAAATCAGTCTAAGGTTGTAGAAGAAAACTGAAGTCTTTCCGGCGGAAACAGTTGCCATACACTTGTGCATCAAAGAAATACTAAGGCTAGGAACAGGCCATAAACGGATAGCCATTTTGACTGACAATAAAGCTGTCATAAAAGCGCTTGACGCTACCAGGATTACATCACGACTAATATGGGACTGTGCCTGTGCACTAAAGGAGCTAGTACAGCACAGCCAAGTAACCCTAGCTTAGACACCAGGACACGAGGGTATTAAAGGTCATGAAAAGGCGGATGCGCGGGCGTCATATGGAACTACTAAAAGAAAAATAGGCGAAACCATGCGAAATGGTTGGCGGATCAAGCTCTAGAATGCAGGAGAAACTCGTCAAGACAGAGACCAGCCAAGAAACTTATTAAAGAGTACACTCCCAAATTTACAGAGCACCTACTGAAGAAAGGCAGAAGAACTGTCAATTCAATTGTAGGGCTACTAACAGGACACTGTGGAATCAATGAACATATGAGCAACCTTGGTCTGACGGAAAATGTTATGCGCAGATTCTGTCAGAAAGTAGAGATATCGCTGCACATTCTATGAGAATGCGAGGGAATAGGCAAACCGTACCCAGACACAGACAGCTAGCTACATGAAGATAACCCCGTCAAAGCTAGAAAGGATCATCATAATGGTAGAGCTGGAGCGAGTTATCTAGAGACTAGAGATCCACAATAGACCCTGGTGCAGTGGAATGAGGCTACAGGGCCAATTCTAATCAAGTATCTATCTGTCTATCTACTGTTCTACTTAATTCTGGTTCAATTATGTACATACTCAAAATATAATACAGTGAACCATAATTATATTGATCGAGTTGATATTTAGCTTGCACTTCGCACTATATCCGCTGCAAATGATTTGCAACTATCATTAGTAGCAAATTCCTAAAAGATTATATAAAGTTATTTATGTATTGCAATATTTGCATTTTCTCGCGATTATTTCCAAGCTATCAAATCGTGACTTTAAGGAACTTGGAAAAAAGATGTTTGTTGCAATATGTATTCACGGTAATTACAATGACAAATGTAAGTTTAAAACCTTTAATTTAAATAACTCTATAATTTCTTCATTTTGTGAAACTATGAGTGCCATTCAGCGAAGAAAATGATTTAATCACGACTAGCTCGATATTTATTTCAATCCTATCAATCTAGTGGAACTATTACCTTTTAACAATAGCTTTGTTACTTACGAAAATGGCTAGACCAACGATAGTGCATTAATTGTATTTGTCAGGATTCATTTTTTTTACTAATATTTTTTTAGTTATAAAAATAAAAATATTTTTATTATTACATTTTTGTCAATTCAATGATGAAGAAAAAATCAAGTGAAACCAATAATAATCTTAGAAAAATACATTTGAAGTTATGAATTCTTGTACATGGATTGTATGGCCCAATTTCCAGTAATAATTTGTATAAATATGTTTTAAATACAGACAAGTACGCTACAGTTTTTATATGTGGTGGTAACTTATTGAACGATCTCAGACTACCTATTAAAGTGGTTAGAAGATTTGAAAATGTTTCCTGAATGTTTACTAAAAATGTAGCACTGTTGATTAAGAACAGATAGAGCAGATAGTTTAAACAGATGTTTCTTATGCTAGAGTAATGAAGATGTGGATTTTACCAATCTGTTCGTGCAGGCTTAATTTATGTATTTCTAATATTTGTCCTATAAATAGATTTTCTTTCCTATTCAGTCACAAACGGTACTAATGGTTCGTAGATATGGTCTGAAAAATATCAGCACTATTTCCGACAGCAAATCTTTGGTAAGTTGGATATACAGATCAAACAGACGCTCTATAGTCACATAGTATCCTATGTCGGAATTATTCGGGAATAGACAAGTAGGGATGTATTAGTAGATATGTAGTTCTCGCTAACAGAATACAACTGTCCTCTATCGAGGAAAGCTTACTAATCAGTAGTAGTAGTCTATTGCCGAATACTTCCGATATACGATGCCCCGACTATAGAGCGGCTGTTTGATCTGTATATACGCATACAATCAATAGGAAATTAGTCGTTACCTGATAATAAAGAAGGTTAGGGGGGCAGTTTTACTGGAAATCAGGGATGTCATGGGGTGCAGCAACTTACATTCGGGATTCAATAAAATTTTGAACAAAAGAGAAGAACTTTCTTCAGAGTTTCTTCCTGATCTGAAACATTTAAATACTTTTCAGTTTTAATGCAATTTGTTAAGTTATTTAATTGTTGTACATTTTAGCACTAATAGAACAACTCAACGGAGAACTGTAGTTAAATTATTTAATAAAGTTTCATTCTACAAACACAAAGTGAAGAATAATATTTTTTATAATATGATACGATTGCCGATAACGATCATTCAAAGCCCAGTTGTCACCTTTTACAAACAGTTATTATAATTAACTCTAATTCACAATACTTTAGCATCAATTAGATTGGTTAAACCAGCTCATTCTGCATTTTAGTGAAGAGAGAAAAGTATTTTGTTGAAGGTGCATCTCATTCCGTAGCCTACTTCATTCGGAGATGCAAGTTTCGAATGTTTGTGCCTACGAAACCAGGAAAATATGGCATCGAGTTAAACGTTTTCTGAAAATTACTATTCCTAGCAGAACCATACACTGGAAAAGTAGCAAATCGAGCCAAAAATTACAATAGTGGTCCCGAAGTTGTAAACCGTTTAGTAATGCAGCCAAAATTAGAAAACTCCGGTTGAAATATTAAAATGGATAGGAAAATTACATCTGTTTCTACAAAAAAAGAATTATTACAAAAACGGCTTCCTGTCGTTGGCACTACAATGAGCAATAAAGGGAAGGTACCACTAGAATTGAAACCTCAAATCTCTTAGAGATAGAAAACTACGACCCAAAATTCCGAAAAATTATAACTGATTTATTATCACTGCATTATAGAAAATCATAGATGCAAAATCTGAAATCATGTTGTATTATAATAGTCGGAAAGCAGAGGTTGACACCCTTGATAAATGGGTTCGGATGTACAGTTGTCGTCGAGCCACAAGAAGGTGACCAATTGCATTTTTTTTTCAATTTCATTGATATGTATAGCTGCATACAAAACCTATGTATTTTTTTTTCCAACGCCAATGAAACTTGGGTAAAGGAAAAGCTTAAGCACCACACATGACGAAAAGTATTTTTAAAACAGCTTGGAAAAGAACTTTGTAAAATTAATATCGAAATGTCTTCTTAAGGTAGAGGTTTACAAAAATTCTACACTAGTGCTTTCCAAACTTTTGGCTACAATTGCAATGCAACAGGAGCTGGGTGAAGGGGGTGACGGAAGCTAAAGGTATTGCAACTCGTATGGCCATTCAAAATTTACCTAGGAAAGGAAGATGGTTTTTCTGTTCTATATCAGCAGATAGCAAATGTATGATGGCTTGCAGTCAATGCGAAAAATATGTTTATCCTAGACACATCTGCAGTGAAGAGCGATCTGTTAGAATAAAATGTACAAATTGTTAACTTCTTTAGTAATTTAAACTTATTTTTGATTTATAACTTAATTGTTTTTTTGTTAAATTTGTTATCAAGAGATATGCCTTTTATCAAATCAAATACTAGTGTTAGTTTAAGAACCCCCGGTCTAAGTTTGGGGTCAGGCGCCGACCCCCTTCCGCCTCCCAACCCATCGTTCGATATTCTTCAGGACATGAATAGGTTCCACCTGCGACTGTTAGCGGCAAATATATTGAAAGTAGTAGCAACAAACTGGTGGCTACCATGCACTTCGATGTCTCGACTAGCTCACTACATGAAAAAAGAAGAATTTTCTCAAATCTTGCTAGCTTTTTGTGCGTTGATGCTAGTCATAAGCAATCAAACGTTATCTTTGAATATAAATGTATGAACAGTGTGAAACCAGAAGCATCTTAATTGTTACTACAATAGTATAATTTTTCTTTTCATGAAGCATTTTGGTGGTAGTCCTAAAGTTACTAGTGTTAGGTATACTTTATTTGATGCTAGGAAAGGAGACGGAAATTGCTTATAACTGTTTTACTTACATTCTTAGCCCTTCGACTGTTTGTATATTTTTTTTTTTTCTTAAAGCAATATGGACGTTAGTTAGATCATTTACTTTATTCCACGTTTTGTTGGCCCACCCTAGGATTTTTTCTACATATGTGCTCCTCAGACAAAATACGAGTACAACATAAACTATTTTTTTTATTAGCACCTTTAGCTTCTGTTAAGTAAAAGAATAATATGACGAATAGCTTAATTCAAAATAGGAAAAAAATGCGAACAAATATGTATATAACATATGACAGCCACCATTTGTAAATTTACCACTGGATAACATCACCTTTATTTTTTATTACAGTCAAAATTCTTTGTGGCATTGTATTAACCAACCCTTCGCAAAATTGTGCGGTAAACAAATCCCAAATTTTCTGTTGTTTTTGCTTCAATTCAGAGATTGTTCTAGCAAGATGTGTTCGTAGCGCCTTATTCACCTCATGTCACAATGTTGCAAAAGTAGAAAATCTGGACCGCTAGAAATCCATTCTACCAGTGGCACATTGAAGTCTTCCATTCATTTTCAAGCTCTTTTAGAAGTGTGGCATGCATGTCCGTCTTGCTGAAACAAAAAATCTTGTTCGGATGTCATATATTGTTCCCTTACTGGTAACAACGATTCTTCTAAAATGTCCTAACATTTTTCTGTGCTCACTATGCATTCAATAAAGTTAAGTTTTCCCCACCCCTTTGGAAGGCATGCTACCCCAGTTCCCATCAGTGCGGCAGGATATTTCGCTTTTCTTTTAAAATGGAATGGAATGGAAAGCCTCATTTTTTGGCGAATAACTCGACTTCTACTATGGTCCACACAAACTTTGAATCGAGCCACATCGCCGCATTGTACTGCACACCATTGTTCTGTTGTCCAATTGTTATGTTATTTTGACCATCTTAATCTATTTTTCTTCTGTTGTGTTGTTAAAAGACCCCTTTTGACTTATACAAAACAGTCACTTGAGAACAATCTTTTAGAAGAAATAATTTCTCCAATTTCAATTTAACTCTTTTTCTATAATAAAATTACTTACCTTGTAAGTGCTAAATCCTAGCTTACGAATCTCTCTATGACACGTGGGTCTAGAAATTTGCCTTCTAACTTCATCCCAGAGAGCACTTAGTTGTAAATAATTTGCAGGTCTATTACGATCGACAATTCTTTGTAGTGCCCGTCTATTAGCTTCAGTAAATTTACTTTTTCTGACATTTCGGGGCTTTGTAGAAACCAAACCCATAGTTTTGTATCTTTTAACCACATTTCTAACACTATATCGTGACAATTCTAAAAAATTTGCAATTTCCGAGTTAGATTTTCCGGAATTGGAAAATTTTATAATTATTGAAAAGATTTTCTTATTGGCTATCTTTCCTCTAGCTATTTTTATCAGCACAATAATCCTATTATTTATTAAATGCTATCTAACAGTTGTCTTGACTTAATTTTTCAAAGCCCAATTAATAACCTAAAATATCCTACAGATCTCGCATTCTTCTATAATATTAAAAAAAATAAAATCATAAAAAATGTTATAATTAGGCCAATTGAAATTTTTGCAGCGCATAGATTTATGTATTAGAAGTGTTCTACTTATGTATGTGCATTTCTTTTTTACATTAGGTATGTATCAGTGTAGACGTGACCGGGTAAAATTCTCAAACATACACTTTAACACTGTAAAGTTGACCCAGGCGGCTGTGCAAATACAAGAAGGGGGCGGTTGTTCCTCATCTGCATAACTGGGGGTAAAAACACACGCGTTCGGTCACTGCAAACTGTTCATGGCCCGCAGCATAACTAAGGGTTGTTTTAGGCTAAGCAATCCGAGGGTGGGTCCATTAATCTTGCCTCATCTACGGTCGGTTCCCCCATTGCATATTCACGTCCACACATCACGGATTGCTGGCCAGAGTCTCTGCCGAAGCGGCAGGCGGAGTGAGAAAAGGGACTACAAGACTACGAGCTCTGGTCCATGCATGCGAAGATTTACTTAAGACGATCGTTAATATATAGTCGGTTTCCAACCGGAGTTGTAGCAAAATAAATGTTTATGAGTGACGAAGATATATGATAGGGTATTCCGTGCGAGCGGTATAGGTTTATAGCGAACATTACTATCTGAACTAATTGCTCTAGGTATTATAATATAATATCAGAAAAAAAGTGAGCGTGGTAAAAACTTACATTATTCTACGGAGCGCTATAGTGTACTTTTCGTAAGCAGTAAGACGTATATAGCAAACCGTTCACGGCAAAATTAAGTTATGTGATGTGTAGCAATGAAAATTTCTTAATGTAATAGAGAATTGACATAGTTTGCTATATGTGTATATATGTACAGGGTGGCCAGCTAAGAATGCAACGTGCTATATCTCGTAAACTATTCGTCCGAGAGACTTGCGGAAAAAAATCTATTACTAAAGTGGGCAAAAGAAGACCGTGGAAAATACTGTCAGATTTCTAAGATGATTGCTAGGGGGCGTAACCGTCATTTTAAATTTTTGAAGTGCTCTGCTTTATTCTAATAATTTTTGTTTAACACTTTTTGACGTATCTGAAGTTTTTTTTAAATAAATGACTGTAACTCCTAACCGACTGAACGGATTTTAACAAACTTGGTCTGATTGGAAAAAGCATTTATTGTTCCATCAAATACATCTTACCTATGATATGTCTAATTCTTGGCAATGCCGCTAGAGTGCGCTTTTCTATATAATAACAGCAAATAACAAGATTTCGATTGATTTTGAAATAAAACTAAAGTGTCCTGCAATGTTTGAACTGTCTTGCATCACACTCAAGGCAGTATTGGAGCCGCTCGTGCATGGACATTCCAGTAGCTTCAAGGTCTGTTCTCAACAGACCACTAATCGCCTCTTGTTGGAACCCCAACATCAACGTCATTGGTGTCTCCATATATTGTGTGGCATCCTGGGCGAAACTATTATCCGCCCTATTTCTGCTTATATGCGGTGTTTCTTGATTTTCTGGTAAACCAATTGCTCATTTTGGTGTGCTGAACCCGAATATGACATTAGTTCTTCCTTGATTACGTAAGAATTTTTCCAAAACTCAGATATTCAGATTTTCATTTTTTGGGAACAATTCCCAGCAGTAATCCGCTATCATACGTACCAAAAGTAATTCAAATGGGAGTAAGGAACTTAAAACAACTTAATAGTCATCCAATTGTCTTAGTTCCTCCTAATTTTGTTGTTTTACATCTTTCATTAGTTAGGATGTGTTACAACCAGCAAATACTCCTTCCAGAAGTATTGTATTTAGAACATTCCCCTTTTTTACAATAACGCTTCACTTGTGCAGGAGTCCACAAGGGTTTCCCTTAAACATTTCCTTGTGTAAATTTCCGATTTGCATATTCTGATCAGCTGTTCTTTTATCCGGTGATAACTTCTCTTTCTACTGTTTTACTCCAACGAGAAATAAGATAATGTGGCGGATCTCCCTTCTTGTCCTCTATGCAAAGAAAACACGTTCAAACTTCTAAATGTGCGCCACGAAAAATCCCTTAGTAGCAGCTTCTATAAAGTCATAGTGTTTTTTTTGCGTTCTTTAAAAAAAAATGCACTTGGTAATTAAAATTGGAAAAATTTATTTTTAAGATAAAGAAGGACAACTTGTAGACCTCGTTTTAAAGAATCAGTCAAGCATCTCTATTCTCTGGCATTTCTTTATCATTTTGAAGAAAAGTAGAGAAGCAGATCTATCTTTGTTCGTACTATTAAAATAAGGTTACTATTGTTACAATTCTTTTTCCTTCAATCTACAATCTAACAATTCCGTGAACTGCTTTAGTAGATGTAAGTCTGACAGAATCATATACTTGTGTTTGTGCTGAAAGCTGTTGCTATGTTAACTGTTCTGTTGCTATGCTGTTATGCTACTAAAATCCTAACCAAAACTACTCACTTCATTGTCGGTACAATTGCTTACATTTGCTAAGAAACTTGATTGAGTTGGGACAGGAATATCAGTCGATATATTAGCTTGCGTGATAGATTCTCTGATGAGTCTAGCTGTAGTGGTATCTAAGCTAACTAAGGGAAGATTCTGAACCCGGAAATGAAAAAAAAATGAATGTGCAGAGCATATACAGGTGTGATATACTCAGTCTTTTGGGCCGACATTCACTTTAAAGGGGCGAAACACACCATAAAAAATTGGCAAATTTTCAATTTTCGCCATATAATTTCTGTAAAAAGAAATATAGAAAACAGGTATAATATAAATACAGGATGTTCTGCTAAGCCTTACTTTTACACATCAGATGCTTTTGCAACAATATAAAAGAAAGTTGGCGATATAACTTGTATGCTTTTAACTTTGCTTAAAACTATGTAGCCACTTCTAGTGAATAGGGTGTTCCGAAAGTAAATACCACCACATCCTTGGGTATTATATTATTATATAACGTACTTATACTTATTGCAAGGAATGGTATCCTTGCCGCACATTTAAAAAATATGAAATTTCAGAATATATCAAGCATATAGCTGCAAAGTTATGTATATGTATAAGGATATATAAAATCTGGTTCCCTAGAAGCAAAATCTACCGGATTTTGGAACTTATTTGGTTTTTGGTCAATGTATCCATTGTTGTGTATAAGAGAATACATCGTGGTAACTTGATGCCCAAAGTTAATTGTGAATAGAAGTATGTAAGTTGATAACATTGTTATATTCATGCAATGCCTTTTTTGGTATCGTCAATATGGCAAGCATGTTTGTTTTCTCGTATACGTTTTTGCAATATAGCAGGACAATGACCAGTCCAAGAGTCCAAGAATAGTACGATCTGAGCTTATGAAACATAACAAGGTTTTATCTAATAAATATAATACCAGAGAGTGATTTTCATTAACTTTGTACCAAAAATCCGACACCTTTCGATGGAATCGTCTCTTGTAAGTTAGTTGCCAGCTTCTGTGGAACAACCATATTGAATTGACCATGAATAAGGCATAAAGGACCTTAATGATATGTCGGAATCTAACAGGCAAAAGGTGAGGCTGCAGTGTACTGCGATGGCTGTATATCAGTATAGTGAGATCTATGGTAACATAAGAGCGATAAGCTGGGTCCCAAAGGTCACACAAAGCATAATCAAGACTACTTTTGATAAGCTGCAACGCACACGCTGCTACACATAGTAGTGAAGGGAGTTGCCTATAGGGCATTGCACCAACTAACCAGGGCGGCGACTGGTGGGACTGAGATCCCTTGCCAGAGAGCTCGGTCATCTCTGGCGGGGCTCCTCACACTTTTCAGCCTGCCGTAGATTAGAAAATACAGCTTGGAAAAGAATTGTCCCGCGAAGCTAAGCAACAAGGGAGAATGGAAAGAAAAACGATCCGCTGCTTCCCTAAAGCCAAATCTCATTAAATGGCATACATGGTTTCGAAACTAATTCGCCGACCAAATATAATATCTAGATTTTTAACTGAAACTAGTTCCGACATTGTAATTTACTGGATTGGTACTGAGGAGACTTAATGTTAGAGTATAAGTGCGGAAGTGTGGTCTGTAGTTTACTAACTGCACTCGACTACACTTCACAAAATGAAATATTCCTGGTTTTCCTTCTTTTTACATATATGTAAACAATAAATTTTACAACTTCATTAACGACACTAGGTGTAAACAATGGTAGTTTCCTTAACAATCAAATTTAATTGACTTTCTAGCTCATCTAACCAGAAAATTGGAGCTGGTGAACCCAAACTGTCTGTACGCATTAAACAAAACCAAATAAAAACAGAAATTCATATTATTTCTGTAAATAACCTTCATGTTGTACATAATTCATAAACTATACTAGAAAAGTAGCTAAACTAAATATGTGTGTACCTATGTATATTCTCAAGCACATCTACCGTAAATTACCATTCCCGTCGCATAATGACTTGATAATTGTTTTAATAGTTATAATAAACGAACCATTGTCGGTGGTATATTATTGTTCGTATAAATAGAGTTTCTACAGGCTTTGAGTTTAAGTTTCTGTTAATATAATATGTTACTGTTGTGGACGAAATGTAAATTATTAAAACTTTCAAGACACATGTTGGTGCAAAGTTGGAACGGTCGAACAGCTAGAGATCGGGTATAGTTAAGAAGACGTACATGGAGAGTAGGGTTCTGACAGGACCTACCGTCCTTGTGTGTGACTCCGGCAGGACTTGATAAGACCAGGATAGGTCGGCTTGCGAGCCTAGGATCTTAGTTTCTAATTTACATACAGACTTGTACTCGCTGACAGCCCCGCCATGGACGAGTTGGCTTTAACTTAAACTAAACATATCGATTATTGTCTTCGGTATTCATAATCTACACAGGCATCAAACATACGAAATGTTAGCAGTTAGGACCGCCTTATAATTATACGTGGATTTATAAATGTAAAAATTAATATTGAGGAATAATATTATAAAAAGTTTGAGAATTAAAATAACTTGCTCTAATAATGTAGAATCTAAAACAAGTTTCAAAATACATTAATCTTTTGCCAGCAATACTGTTTTTATTCGACTTTGCAGTTGATTCGTTTCTAATTCTAGCTCAAATAAAGCTGAAGTTAATTCTAACTTCAAGGTTGAAATATTCTGATTATCGTTCCTTCTTTTTTCCCGCAGTGGTCCCCACGAAATTACTCTCTGAACAGTAATTATATCTGCAAGACATAATTCAATTGGACACAAAGAAAAATTTCCGAAACAGGCGTTTTATAGCTCGTTTGGGCAATGCACAAGTGGAAGTGTATTTACACATGTATTTGGTTTGAAACGCCTTATCAGTGTAATAGACATTTTGCCAAGAGGAAAACACTCCACGTGCTGCTAGAGGTTGACTGATTCTGACACTGTGGATCGAACAACAAACAATTGCAACGCTCTAAACAAAAGTTTATTTGGGGGAAGCGCATCTAAAAGTTGTGAGGTTGGTCCAATATTCTACTGTTGCAACGTTTGTGTACTCTTGCAGGTGCATCGTTGCAGAGATATATATGAGTAGACTTTCGATGCACTAACAGCATATACAAGGATGGAGATCCTGAAAGGTGCAGATATACTGTGTGAATTGGAGCGTATAAAAGCGTTTGAGTTAATTCAAGAAAAAACACAAGACTGTTAACGGCGTGTAAATTCGCCGCCTACTGTCTGAATATGTACAAAACAATAAGAAATACAGTATGGGAGAAAGTTAGACTGAAGCAACTCTATGAGAGTAAATTAAAACCATCGTAGCTAATTATCTAGATATAAAGCAATATGATAAGATTTTAGTCTTATCACGTTGAGCGCATGGACTCTTATTTAAGCAATCTGTAATTTTACCATTAGATTTGAAGTAATGCCACGAAAATTGGTCCAAATCAAGAGAAACGCTTGACAAAGTGGTATTTTCTATTTAGGACGGATTTCATGCCCTAGGATGGATTCCATATACTAGGGGATTAATCCTAATGGTACGGTTAGATCCTTTTCGTTAGGTGGAAATACCAATAGAAATCATATTGTACAACATAAGAAACAACATAATTATCTACATACGACTTCTCATAACTACCAACAAAAAGATGACGAATACTACATCGGTAAACGCACAAAGTTCGACAGTTATTCTGGCCAGAGTAAAGTTTTGGCGTCTACTTCACTCACCCCAGATATATACAAAATTGAGTGTCATTGTAGGAAAAGAGGTATAAATCAGTTCCGAAAAAATAGCAGCGAGGTTATCACAAAATTGTCAACAGTATGTACGCCGTACCATCAGAGAATATGTAAGAATTATGAGAACTAATAAAGAATCCCAATAATTTCCATTGAGGAAACGGATATGAACTTAGCCGAACACTACGATTTCCTCACATAAATGGAAGCATCCAATCGAATTGACAGGTATAGATCAGTGAAGTGAAAAAGGAATATGATATACATACGTCAAGCAAAGAAAACTCATAGTACAACCAGTGGCATATAAAGCAAACATTTATCTCCGCCACCACATCCATAGAATTCCAAAATAGTGAAGAACGCTTGAGGACCTCGTTTTCAACAGTGAACAAGATTTAGTTCTTGATTATAATGTCTTCAGACGGTGTGACTGTGGCAGAGAATAGTGTGTAGTAAGATTATGTTCACATTCATGTACAATAAGGAAATTGTTGATCACCTAAAAGTGAAATATTCTCATTCTCATGATATATTTTCTTTCTGTTTTGACCTACAACAGATCCAAAATTTACCTAAACTTCCAAGCCAAGAAACCTTTCTACTTTTTCTTTCTTCTTCTTCTTCTTTTCTACTCTTTCTACTTTGTGGACATAAATGCTTAAATAAATGTAATGGCGGAAGATGTAAGTGGCCGAGGCTCTAATGACGCTGGTTCGGCTCTTTTAAGATTTTTTGAGAAAGTCCGATTTAAATAATAACACACATTATGCACCTTTTAATGTGGTGGTTGTGCAATGAAGATCCAGATAAAGTAGTCGTAATTGAAATAACTTTCCGAGTACGAGGGTGTTCTTACTTGCCAGCAAATAGGGTTTTTGGGAAAGTGGAGAGAGGGCTACATAGGCAAGATAAAATCCTTCATTCTAGAGATTATGACAATTTTTACAAAAACTTTGGAACAATACGTGTTCCAAAAAATGACTGGACTGCTGATTATTAATTAAACGGTTTGCAGTATTAAATAAATTTCAAGGAATTAGCAAACAAAAAAGAGAGAACAATCCACATTATCTAGATCTACAAGTTACGTAACTTATCGACGAATTGGAAACCAAGATGTGGTGGCGTTTCTTCAAAAACATATGATACTATTTATCTCAAAAACGTAAATCTGGATATGTTGACTTTTGAAAACGAGCTCCTGGCTTGTAGGAACCCCCGCTTTCCAAAGAGGGGTATAAGTCATCCTCTCCTTTCGTCTTATTGCTGCGTTGGAGAGCCATCATTATATCATGCATTTGTTACTTCTTGTTCAAGAGAATGTGATTTAGAACGTCAGGCACTGTGATTTTGTCTGTAATCTGCCGTTTAAAATACTTCTTTCAATATGTTATATATAGGATTCTCCCAATCAAAGCACCGTACTTATACTAATTAACGACTATTCTGAAATATTTTGATTTCGCTATTTGATAAGTATTATAGTGAGCTTTTCATACAGTATAAGTAAATGTAGTTAACTGTGAATCCGTAAAATGACATTATGTTGAATATATAGAAAACACAGTACCTACTTTAAAGTTAGGCAGCGTTTGTATAAAAATGTAGTGCTCCTGACAATGATAAAATTATACTTGTCACATCATACATACATGTGCGGTGTACATACCTACATATATTTACGTATCCTCCAACAAACAGAATTGAATCACAGTATATAATTTAGCTTAGAGAAACTGAACATATTGCTTGTAAAACTGAAAATGACAGCTTCATTACGTAGATATCATACACATAACAGTGGGTATAATTCTTTTGTAATAAATAAACTGAATATTTTGGAAGGTCGCTTGATTAATGGAAAATTCTTGCACTCGACATATGCACATGCGGTACGAATTCGTTTGTTATTACTCGCTATGGAAAGGTAATTTGGGAAATTGTGGATCTACTGATTCGTACGCCATATTTGATCAATATTTGTAGTACATCTGGTAATAATTTGGCTCTTATTTATTTATATCTGCGTTAGCTTAAGCAATATACAATTTATTTTATATTAATTGTCATAAATTAACGGGCTTCAATCATCAGAATTAGTAGTAACAGTAGCAGCAGAAAGCTGTTTTCATAAATAAATAATTATGTATTTCGTATGACAAGCACAAATCAGATAAAACAAAATGGCATTCTAGGACATTAAACGTTTATATCCAGATCAGTGATCCAAGCAATTGGCGGAGTACATTCCGCAATGCTTCCCTCGAAGGGTCTAGCTGGGCATTCGTTTAATATGTGGTTCATAGTCTGGTTATGCGCTCCGCAGTCACATTTTGGCGAGGTTTCGACATCTACCATGACCCACTCTAAATCGGTTCAGCCGGCTTCATATCTGACGGGGTAGGTCCATCCCCTGTGGTTTCTCTGCTACTTGCGTAATTATGTCTAAGTTCTTCACTACGCTACTGCCGGGACAAAGTCAAGCCAATTGAAGTTCAGCTTAAAGTCTTCTCCCAGTTCACTATCCCGCCAAATCGAAAAAGGGAATCTAAAAAGATCTGGCAGAAGAGCA
>ML218428.1:9298-30554 GCA_004785975.1 Popillia japonica
ATTTATTTATTTATTTATTTATTTATTTATTTATTTATTTATTTATTATTTGTACTTCCAGAATAATATCCAAAATAGTACAATAATTATTGTATACGCACATGCAATTTTTGTAATACTCATAATGGGAAAAAATGCAAAGCACTGTTTCGCAACCTCCTGGGAAAGTAACACTAGTTCCCTCTACGAGTGAAATGGTCTAAAACCATCATCAGCATATTGCACCCAAGATGCTAAATTATTAGGATTGGCTCTTGACTCAAAATTAACATCAACATCTTAAACAGATAACAGACAAGTGCAAACGGGGTCAGTTGATTCATATTCTATTTGATAGTCAGGCGACTATAAAAACAATGCCATCAGATAACATCGAAAGGAGCTTGGAACTACCTATAAACCCTAAGAATCCTGGTCAAATTTACTTTGGTGTGGGTGCTGGGGCATAACTAGGAACACAATTCGCAAGCTCGCAAGAAAAGGTTCTGCAATAATATTCATTGGATTGGAACCGAATTGGCGATAACTAAGACTGCAATACATGGTGCAGGGGCTAAGTGGATAGAAAAGCAGACCAAGTACATTGGAACAACATTGAAGGGCAGCTAATGGATGATGGGCCAGCCATTCCAACAGTTAGCAGCAGATGTGCTGACACAGCCAAGTGTAGCTTAGAACAGTGACGAGTCTGGTAACAGGACAGTAATATCTAAGGAAATACCTTCACAGAATTGGCATTTTTAGGGATTAGCCTATTTGTGGGCTATGATATGATGACGTGAAAGTAACCTACAACGTTGTATTTGAATGCGCGGGATGGGAACGGCAGAGATGAGAGTTTATGTCAAAAAATTAACTTGCTAATAATAAAATAGACCATAGGTCGCGGTGTGTATGGGATGATAAAAATACCGTACCCAGTGAGTAATCAAATCAAATCAACCGCCGTTTTCTGTTTCTCCGCTCTGCATTAAAGTCTTGCAAATATACACTGGTTGTTGTTCTTTATTGAATGAATCTATACTTCTTTGAATCTTTTGTTTTAAGTCCTTCAAAGTTTAAGTTCTTTCTTTATATACTTCATCCTTTAGTCTAAAGGGATCATGAGAGGATTATTGGTTCACCATTGGTTGTCTCCACTATCTCCAACCTACTTGTTAAACTGGTAATTTAAAGTTTCTTACGTGAACTATGTTATAAGGGGGTGGTCCGTCCTGTTGCCATATAATGTTGTTATACATTTTGAGAGAATCTTATTCGAACAAGTCTGAATTTAATTTAAATACTGTATGAATGTATTTCCTGCTAACTGTTCTATAAATATAATAGGGATAATTATTTTTCTCCTAAGAGTACCACATCAAACATTCAATGACATACATATGACTACGAGTTTTAATTCCACTATAGGAATGCGGATTCTTTGATGCCCACGTACATAAATATACAGCAATCGAAATAATTTAATTGTAGTCCTATAGAGGATAACACCTTTGTGAATAGTATAACTTGAAGACTACAGCAGATAGAATAGTATTATTCCGGCCATTTTTGTAGACAATTTCATACTCTAGAAAAACTCTTACAATTTTTTAATAGCTTACGCCGGCCGTTGAGATTGCGTCTACGAAAAAATGAAAAATATCATGAAAGTGTTACTTCTTCCTAGACGTAGCCTCAACTGCGCAAGGTATTAAAATATTTGTAAAATATTTTCTATAGAGCATGACATTTTCTACAAAAAGTCCGCGAGAGCACTATGCTATCTGTTATAGCCTTCAAGTTATACTATCTACAAAGGTGTGATAAGAGCTAATTTTTACCGTTGTTTGCCTAGTCTAGCAATGGTTCACGCATCCCAATTAAAATACTTTGTTTGTTGTATGTATTGAGTCAGTTATACATCCCTAGTGTAAACGTAGATTCATCGATCCACAAAATCTTGCTAAAAATCATTGTCATAACATCATATTAGAAACTAGTATTGATTTTCTCCTACTGTAGGCGTAAACGACTCATAGAATCTGAAAATGTAGGCGAATGTAATATTTTTCTGACTTCTACGGTTCACAATGCAAATATGTATATTTAGCTGTCATTTGCATATACCTACGTATCTTTCTCGATGCTACGTAGGTACACAGACGCGAGATCACTTGCTTTATGCGCATATTTTGTCATTTCATACAGCTTATTTGATCTTTAAACGTGAATATAAATCAACATTTGAATGCATTAACTCGTATGTATATATATACGAGCAATAGTTGTGTGACGTATTTAGGGCTTCGCGTTATAAGGCACTAAAGTAAACTTTCAGTGTTTTAGAATAGCTTTTTTATTGTTAATTCTCAGTTTTTACTTGAGGCGTTTTCGACTCACTTTCAAGAATTATCTAACATGTTTTTTCTACTAAAGAAGAACTTGTCAAATGTAGTATTAGACCATTACTTTTACCATCTTTTTCAGAAGCTAAACTCATATGTTTACAATAGCTTTAGTGTGTTCTTATTTTTTCTTTTTTATTCCGGCCAAATAGATATTCGTTTGATATCGCCTGTACGCCATCATGAAACGAAATACTTTGTTTTAGTTTTTAACTCAGGCGTTAATAGTGTCATTTAATATGCTTTTCTAAATTGCTTATAAAATTAAACCGAAGAGAGGTAAATATGTACTGTATGGTGCGTTGTGGCTACATTTTGAAAAGAACACCCGATTGCACCCGATCCCCATAACAGGAGAGTACTGAAAAATAAACCGATCAGTGCATCAACTTTGGCCCCATGAAATTTGAGCTGAACAAACGCTACCCGCTAGTTAATTTTGTTATTAACCGATCGGTCCTGACGTAAATTTACTGTTTTCTCTTCGCTACTAAGCAGTTGGTAATGAGATGCGCTTAACCCTTTATAGGTCACTGGTCGAAATATCAACCACGGGTTATTTTGAAGTTTCTTGATTACTTAATGGTTGAATATTGAACCAATTGCGTTTATAGTGTTATAGATACTAAGCGCGCAGTGGTCGGTACATGGACCAGAAAAACGGTGGTAAGGCGCATGACAGTTAAATGGTTGAAATTTTAACCATTAACCATCTACGACAATTCATACGATTCTCGACTTGTTTTCTATGTCCTACACTATATGTTTTGTGTGGTGTTATTTTTATTGTTTAGCAGTTTCGGGTAAAGTCAAAGCATTAAATTGTGCGTTTTTGGGTGCGTTAGTTTGATAAGTATTTCGGCTAGGAAAATATAATTGCTTCAATATTAGGTTATTGGCTAGTTCAATGCACTACCCCAAAAAAATATCCTTCGTAGAAAGATTGAATAAAGAGGCAAAAAGAATAAAAGTGCCATGCCCTAAAAGCATTGAAGACTACAATAAAAATTTAAAACTGTCTACGAATTGCATTATTGAAATACATAGGTAGATATCAAATATGCTAGGATTGCATAAATGTGAAAATATGAATACTGCCAAGTATGTTAATACTAATAAAAAGCTGGGTTACTATAGTGATATGTAAATGAATAGAATATAATAGTGTTTCAGGCTTTGATTATATTGTAAAAGTTTATTTCACGGTATGAATAATTCTAAAGAAGAACTTGTAGATATCTTTGAATTACGTGGCAGCGAAAAAAAATTGCTTTCTTGCAAGCAGAATTTATGCTCAAAAATATCCTGACAAAAAACATCCAGGTAAAAGATGTTTTAAGATGTTGTTGAAAAGGTTCATAAGAACGGGAAGTGTGAAGTATAACACAGCAAATACATCAAAGCTTGTAAGAACTGAGAGCAATGAATTATCGTTATTTTTTTATGGCAACAGAAAATCCCACTTTCAGCCAAAAGAAAATTAGTGTAGAAAGAGAAAGCAATGGGACTTCCGTTCAAGGAATTTGGTAGAAGAATCACTTTCATGGATAGTAGGAAATTCCTTCAGCCATCGCTTGCGTCTTTGTTTGGATGTATGGAATGTATTTTAAAACTCTATTATAGTGTATATTTCCTTAGTTTGGTTTATGCTTTTCGTTACTTTAATTTTGTTATGAGTTACATATTTTGAATTGTACGATTTTAGCAAAAACGACTAGAAATAGTCATACATAATTTATGTAATTAACAAAATTTGTCCATAATTAAGATCTGCAACCGTTTATGTAAAAATATACATCTTTGGTCTGAATGTCTTTAGTTTTGGACAGTTTTGGGCATAAATTGAGCATAATACAAAGGTCATGAATACAAGTTCTTTGTTGAAATAATTCATACCGTGAAGTAGACTTAAAATATAAATTCAGCGCTTGTGACCCTATTATATTCTATTCATTTACATATCACTATAGTAACCCAACTTTTCATTAGTATTAACATACGTGGCGGTATTTATATTTTCACATTTTATGCAATCATAGCACATTTAACACCTAAGTATGTATCTGTTACGGTCAAAGACGATAATCCGGCTAATCACGTTATTGGCCGGTCAATGACGATAATGCCCAACCATATTGGACATTGTCAATAATGACCGGCCAGTAACGTTAATGTTCATGTAATTTGGGCAACGTTGATAATTTGTAATGCGAGCATGTTATTAACAACATTGTCCGGGGGATGTCGTCACTGTCCATTACACAACGGGCAATGATGATCAAATAGAAAGCTAGGTTATGTTAAAGTTTGACACGTGTTGGAGAGGCAACATAAATTCGTCATGGATTATGATGAATGAAACACTACAGGTTGGTACGCAAATATGACATAATTACAGTAAACGGTAGAGACCGTCTAATTAAACCTATTGCTGAAACTACAGAATGTAAGGTATTGTACTACGTTACGAGTGGAGAACTTTCGACATTATCCATAACGTTCACTTGGCTATCGGACATGGTGGAAGAAATCGGATGGTTTCTAAAATCAGTAATCTCTTATGTAACAATACAAAGGAAACAATAATGATATATCTAAGACTTTGTACTCAATGTCAAAAAAAAGAGTACCACTCCAAAAAAGGGCATAGTTTCGAGACCCATTCTCCATTCTAATTTTAATTCACGTGCCCAGGTTGATTTAATTGACATGCAATCGCAAAGCTACAATGATTATCGGTTTATTATGGTGTACCAGGATCACTTAACCAAGTTTGTGTTAATGAAGTCTTTGAAAACCAAAAGAGCAGAAGAAATTGCATTTCATATGTTAGAGATAGATACTACGTTTGGAGAACCTTTAATTCTCCAATCTGACAACGGTCGAGAGTTCGTGAATTCGGTTCTAGTAGAACTACATGCGATATGGCCAGAGGTAAAAATTGTGCATGGGAAACCTCGGCACAGCCAAAGTCAAGGTTCGGTTGAGCGTGCCAATAGAGATATTGAAGACATGTTGGGGGCGTGGACGGAGGAAAATAAAACCAAAGACTGGCCTGCCGGGATTAAATTTATTCAGTTCAAGAAAAATCGTGCATTACATTCTGGTAAGTGTGTTTTATGCAACGCTGCATAATTTGAAAAAGTTCAATTTCCAATTACATATATATTCGTCCATAAGGAATTGGAAGATTTCCGTATGAGGCAATGTTCGGATGTTCGGATGTAGAGCTAAAATAGGACTAGCTTCCGCCTGCGTACCACATGATGAAATTAACCGTTTGGTTACTGAAGAAGATGTTGAACATTTGCTAAAAGAAATGGAAGGAGAATCTAATGATCTCGAGAAGTCTAATTTGCATATAGAAATAGAAGAAAGTAGAGTTAAATTAGAAGTTGACAATGTGACAGTAGATGCTGGGCAGTTGACTGAATACAGTGAGCTCATTTAATGCTTTTAATGAATCTCAAATATGCAGATTCTCTGCCAAAAAATTCTATTTAATTTTTGTTGTAGGGTACGAAAACAGAATAGTTTGTGGCCAGTGCTCTACAGTATTACTGTTTGGTGAAAATGTTAATAATGATGGCAAGTGTCTCAATTGCAAACGACAGGAAAACATTGTTAATGAGCGTAAAAGATCGAGAGAATCTTTAGATAAGCAAGCTGCCAAAATGCTGAAGCTATCTAACCAAATATTCTCCAAGGTGCAAGTTGGTACTACGATTCGAGTACCCATACCGGACGTAGACCGAGCTCGTGCTTCTCCCCGTAATGTGCTGGCTGTTGTGAGTGATGTAGAAGATGGTCTTTATAAACTTTGTGAGTTTTTATTTTATATGTGGCAGAAAATATAAATTGCAGCCGTATTTTGATATTATAGGTACAACCCACGGCGTTTTAAAACATAAGTTCACTAGATCTGAATTTAATCCTTGCATGGAAAAATTTATTTTATTAGAGAACCTCAGCGATTCCGCAAAAAACAAAGAAATTTCTCTTAGAGAAGCCGCAGCCGAAAAGAGTATTTTTGGAAGTCAAGGTTACAGGCGTTGTCACTGCAAGGGCGGATGTAACAGCAGAAAATGTGCATGTCGCGCAAATAAGAAAATTTGCAATTCAAAATGCCATGGATCACTCTCATGTCAAAATAAAGATGATAAATTTTAAGTTTTTCTAGATTGTTAAAAAAAATCTTATATCTTTTTAAGTTATTTCAAGGGTATTGTCACCTATTACTCACCTCGATAGTGCAAAATTGATAAATAAAAATTATAAAAAATATACATATCTTATATAGTTTTAATGATAGTTATGATACCTATATCAACATTCTTCTGCCATTTTGGCCATTTCCGTCAATGATCGGCCAAAGGTGTTAACATGACCACCACATCAAACATTATCAACATTGTCCGCACACCACGGGTCATAACGTCAATGCCCGGCCATTTACGACATTACCCAGGAAAAATGGACATTCATGTCATTGTCCGGCCATTATCGTCAATGTCCAATTATCGTCTTTGTCCGTACACAATGCATTTCGTACACATATTTAAATTTTGCTTTTTTATCAAAAACTACTATAGATAGTCATAGGAACATATTAACAAAAATTGTTGACAATTATGATCGGCATCTGTTTTTGCAAAAATATACAAGGTGTCCAATTTAAAAAAAATCTAAAAAAGTTAATCAAAGTTTCCGAAATTGGATCATGAATTCTGAACACGTCGTACGTCGCAACAGCATGAATTTTTGCCTAAATTATGCATTTGTGCTTTGCTAAAAGAATTCCCAACTATTTCATTGTTAAACAGCGCATTTGTGGCAGTACTGATTTTTTTAATGGCGCTATGTAAATATCGATTTTTTAACAAAAATATTAATTTCCACTAAACAAGCGCATCAAATAAAATAAGTGCGTATAGACAATAGTCAGTGACATCTAAATATGCAAAAATATACACAATGTTCTATTTAAAAAATATATATGTGATTATGCCGAATATTTTTCGAACACCCTGTATAATCCAAAATAATTTTGAGACATACCCCTTAATGTCTAGTTTCCCAGTGTGTTTCAGAAAATCGTGTCACTTGAATAGCAAATGAGCAATCCAAGACCGGAGGTCAGTTGCAGGACCCTGTATATATAATCTGGTGTTCGTACCAACTTCGTCAATGGAATAAAATTGACATTTATGTAGTGTCAAATTATAAATAAATAACTAGCCATGCCTTATCAACAAAATTATCTACAGACAAAGAAATTCAGTGATATATAGGATTATGTACAATATAGTGGACAATTTAAGATATTTTGAAATGTAAATTTATAATCATAACACGAATGCTCCTTATATCAATGTATTTTTTTGTCAAGCTCTAACAATTCTGTTCAAGGACTAGGAAAAACATGGCAAAAAACCTAGTCAAGAGCTTAATTTTATAAAATTCAGGCGTGATTAGGTGATTAATATAAATAATACTTAAATTTTCTATATCTGTTCTAAAATTGACCGCGTTATTTTCTTTTTTAATGTATATCATTTCATATATTAATCTTTTTTTATAACTATTTCCTTTTTTTAAAATCTTAACATTTTCAAAATCATCTTGATTATTTTATTAACAATAATTAAGTTGTTATGCTTAATTCCTTTGTCTAGTGAAGTACGTATCGATACACATCTACCACCAGCAACGTTCTTTTAATCAGTATCCTGCTTCGTTCATCAATATATTTTTGCTATGTAATAACAGTTATAATTAGATGTAATAATACTTTTTTTTACTAATTACAACAGTATTAATTAAGCTAAGTTGCAATTTGTGCAAACATGGGACAAGTATAATTTATATGTGATAATTGTCTCGTGATTGTCACCCATAATTATTTCAAAACAATAAAAGCAGCAATAAATTAGAACAAATGTTCATTAGTGCAACTGTAACACTTGAATGATACCTGGGATGACACATACAGTTGCCAAATAGTAATATAATGATATTAACATTAACAGTAAAAGAAATGGTTAAATGTGTTTTAAGTATGTTCTCAATAATGATTATGTATAACAGTTTGAGATTTCATTCGGTTACGTAATATCAGCTGTTATTCACACCTAAAATGTATCATACATGTACGAACTACACAAGAAGAATAATATAACACTATGAGCGCCAAGTTAAAGGTATTTAATTTGTAATTAATGCTTCATAAATGAAGAAAATCTACTGCGAGATATTTATTACATATAGGTAAGTGTTAAATCGCTAAATCTCTAAGGTTTACGAATAGTTATGAATTTTAGTTGTTGAAATAGTAGATTTACAAAACAATACTGATTGATATCACATTATCTCTACTTGAATAATTTAAATTGGATTAAACCAAGTAATAATGAACATGTAGTAAAAAAAAACGTGGACACATGGTAACAAATTCACAAACGATTGACACTATGTAATGCGGCAGCTTGCGTAGAATAAATGGAAAATTCCTCCCTCGACATCAGGATACTCTTAAGATTCCAGCATTCAAGTACCTCGTAGAAATTAGATATGCACAGTGGCTTATTGTTGGCTTCTGGTGATTATACCAAAACTGCGCTGTCGATTGACCGTTTCCTGACTGACTAATATACCCAGCATGTAGCCTTACTTGAAATCGACTTGCTTAATTGCATTTACAGTCCAATTACCATATTCTCAGTTCCACATCGAGGGACTTGACGATAGCCGAGACGTAAAAGAACGCAAGAACAAAGAACAAAAAAGCCTACAAATCGAAATAGTAATCACCATGTGCTCTTGCAATAATGTAATATATAATTGTACAAGTTTAGATTAACTATTGAAAATAAAACATATTATAGTATGGTATCACTTTTACTATTGATGTACTTGACATGTATAATTAGTTAAATTTATTATCTACATGTTTTAAGCTTCACAAAATACATATACATGTTATTCTGCCGCTCATAGAAATCAAAAAGAACGGAATTTTACATCGACACACCTGCGTTATTCTCCAGTGCGAAAAAAATGTTACAAAGAGCAATAAGAAATAAAGTAAAACCTAATTAATTTTATTAACAACATTGAAATTTTTGTAATGATATAAAATAATAATCATGAAATAAACTAATTCAATTATATGAAAATTATAATACAAAATGCAGGAACATGGTGACACCATATACAGTGCCGACCAAAAGAAAACATTACGGCCATCGAGCATTTTCAATTTCCCAACCCGATAATATCAACAAAGAGTTGAAACACGTTAAAACCGCTCGTCTTCAAAATGGATACAGCTCCAGCAATATATAAAAGGTCATAAACAGGCACTGATATCCAGAAATCCCTAAATAGATACCGGGAACTACCAGTCATCAAATTACCACCGTTCTTTCCTACATTCACGGCGTCACTGATACTATTGGCAGAATTCTTCGTAAGAAGAACATCAAAACCCTTTCAAACCCCTAAAGAAAATCTCTCAAATTCTTCCCTCAGACAAGGATTCCAGTCATGCTCTCTCTTATAAAGGCATCTATAAAATTCCCTGCGATTGTAGTTCAGTATACATTGGCGAACCCGAACGCTCAATTCAAACCAGGATCAAAAAGCATCAACGATAGATTAAGGCGCGGTCTTCAGCGCACACATCGTTAGCTGAATATTTCCTCGACACGGGTCACAAAATTTGCTTTGATCAGACATCTGTCATAAGTAAGTCGCTACACTATTTTCCTCGAATGATAAGGGAAGCGATCGAGATTAAAAAACATCCTCAGAATGTCAATCGCGACTATGGTTACCAACAACTAGCATTTGGAAGTCGGTCCTTTCCACTGCAACGGCCAGTGTTCACCGATCCACATCGCTGCACAGTCGTATATATACCCCTGCAAATCAGTCTTTCTCTGTCAGAAGGTTTTCGACTCTGGCGTGGTTTACACGTCGACTTACCGTGACCTCCTGGTACCCTTCCCCACCTCCACCTCCTCTTTCCAGACACCCCCATTGCTCCTGAAGAAGCCACTTACATTAGTGGCGATACGTCGAGTTTTTTTATTGTATATCTTGTGCTGTATATATTTTACTAACCATGACACGGTCAACACCCGGAAACCCTCATAATAGCTATTATATATTGACAATGATAATATAATCTTGGGCCTTGAGCTACAAACATTACAGTTTCCTACAAAGGCATAAACGGCCGATCTTATCTCTATAAATGCCTACGTAGGAAATGTTGATGACGTTACATTGCATTACATGGTATTGTACTCAGGTTTTGCTGAGATGTTTACAATTATGATGGCATTTTTTTTCAGAAGGATAGTTTACGTGCCGAGTTTATAGTTCTGAATAATTGCTACTGTAGAAGATTTATTTTTTCCGAAACGACAAAGGGTTCCACGTTCCTTCCATATAGTCTGATGTAATCTTCGTTTATCCAAGATAGTTTTAGCGGAACCTGTGTATGCATTCTTGCGAATGAAAGATTTCTGTATCATTTCTCTGTTTGGTCTTCGTGTTGAAAGTATGGGCTTATGTAATATTAGTTGTATAATAGTTTTGTTATTGGAGATTATTATGCTTATACTAAAATGGTAACAGTAAATTCCTTATCTAACTAAATCATACTAATACGCGGAATTTTTAACGTGTGTGTTGGATGTCTTTAAGAGGCTGGTCTGGTAGAGTGGTTCCTTTTGGTAAATTTCAATCGCTAATCTATTATACTTACTGCTAATAACCAAAGTACTTACAAAAGGCAACCTGTTGTTTATTTCTTGCTCTCCTCTTAACTTCATCTAGTGGATCCTTTAATTTAATCTTCGGATAAATTCACATCTTTGTTACGCAATACTTGCACCCTAACTGTTTGCAAACTGAACGTAAAACTTATGTGGGGAAGCATTTGAGTTTGTATTTTTTTTGTTACAAATATCTGTATGTATAAATAGACTTTCCTTTAGTAGACTTTCTGTTACACGGAGATACTATAATTTGTCATTTGTCGCTATATAAATCTGACAGACAATATAATTGAAATTCAGGTAGATAAATTTACTGTTAAAGTCCTTCCGAACTGACATTGCATGCATGTAACGTGCTCATATAAATTATGAGAGCGTGTAAGTTACTTAAGTTTCTAGGTTCAGGTTATACGATATCTAGAAATTTAAATTACAAAACCAACAATAGTGAGGAATTTAATTGTGCCCAACTTGTGTGAAAGTTCTAAAACAAAGGCACTCGTATTTGCGAAATTATGTGTGGTAGTTTTTGGTCATATATCAAAACTTTGTGTTGGAAAACCGATGAGCTTATAAAGTTACATAAAGATATCTTAATAATTTAGTAATGGTATTTAGTAATGAATAATATTCTGTTAGGTTGCCGTAAGGGTCGGTAGAGAATAGATGTATCCGATGAGAATATACCTGGTAATGTTAGAAAAAAATGTTATGTGAATTGCAAATACGCGAAAGCATTCTCCATTTCAAATTCATATTTCTGGGTTTAATAAGTGTGTCCGAATAAAAACTACCCATAGAATCAATGAATTAGTTAGGCATAACTATTAAACTATATATACTATATAATTGAACTATAAAGTTCAATTAATTTCTGTTCTAAGTTTAACATTTGATTTGCTAACTTGAGTAGAAAAGGGAAACGTTCTTTTCTTCAAAAAAAAAAATTAGTCGATGTTCCTCGAATGTACAAATACATATCTTAAAAGGACCAAAAACTACCCACCTAATGTCGCGTGTCTAGCGGAAAAAATACATGTTAGCGGCAGGTGTAGAACACATAAAGTTGGAAAAGATCAGTCCATTTTAGAGGAGTAGGCATTGCATATTATAGAATAGAGTAGCTCAGCCAGTTGGGACGCACATTTCCAAGGATCTTGTGACATTCTTTATTCAAGAACAAAAAGAACAATTTTCATTTGATAAAAGAAGCTTGAAGCCAAGTAATACTAACTTTACAGACAAAAATTCCTCATTCCTCTTCTGTTACATACATTACGTATCTTACATGTGCTGCTGTTCTCAGAATGGGCTTTACGGTGATTGATGAGCATGAAAGTCGGTGTTACAGGGAATATAGTAGAATGAAGTGAGCTGTGAGATAAAGTTCCGATTTTGCCATTTCGGTGGCAGTTAAACGTAAGTTGGGCCACACACCTTTAGGTAAAGTATGTTACAGGTTGTACATATATTTCATTATATAAGAATAATTTAGAAATAGAATGAAGGCTTCGCTATGCGATCGACCAATATCGATAGTAGACTTAATAAATGTACATATGTAGGTATAGAAACAGTAATGTGAATAACTATAGGTTATTTGTTATTCTCCTATAAATTTACATAGAACTCAATAGTAACAAAATATATTTTTAGATAACAACTCCCTACAGCAGATATACTTTAAAAGTGCTTTATTAACTTTTGACTACAACAAATATGCAAACTTATTAAAAGCAAAATATATTATAGATGTAAATAGTTACAATTTTTTGTTGGCCATTTAGTAAGCGTCCAGTAGCCTGTGTAATACGGTTTCAATTAGTGTAATCAACACCTCAGCTTCAAGGTCTTCGCAAGCTCCTACAATTTGGTGTTTTAATTCTGGCTTGATTTTAATTTCCGGTAGCGTGTGGTCGTACACATTTCGAGATAGTGTCGCCCAAAAATTCGCGAAGGGATTCAGATTAGGCCTTAATGACATCTCAAAAGTTTGATTCCGTTGTCTTCAAAAAATGTTTTTTTTAAGCTGCCGTATGTATGGGTGCGTTATCTTGTTGGAATGTGATGCCATCGTCTGCAGCTATGGTAATAAACGATACAAAGTCTTCTTCTAAAATATCTTGGTATTTTTTGGCATTTATTCACACAACAACGCAAACGGTATCATACTTTTGGCGCCATTCTTAAATGCCACCCATATCATAATACCACCACCTCCCAAACCTCTATGAGACAAAACTTTTCTTTCCTTTTTTATATTGTGCCAATAGTAATTGAATCCATCAAGCCCTTCTAAATTAAATTTCTTCTTATTAATGAAAATTACGCGGTGAAACAATTGTTCATAATGAACATAACCCGTTTTTAATGTACCTAATTGTTTTGTAATTATTTTTTTTGCATTTTGACGTATTTATGACGACCTCCTGGTGCAATCTATTTCTTAACAAGACTAGGATCACATTTTAGGTTCATTATTCTAACAATTTGCGAAAAAGAAGGTCCTACTGATGAAATTTTTCGCAATACTGCCCGATTGGTTTTACCAGGAAATCTAAATGGTTTGCCTGATTGGCACTTTTTTGCATAGCTGTCAATGCCCTTTCATAGAAACGTGGTCACTAGATTTTGCGAACGATTTAGTCTGCGGCTAATTTCAATTCGTACTATTCTGAAATCTCTTACGGTCGATTATATGCGACCACTCAATAACTAACAGTGCCACACGGCATAATAGACAACTTAAAGATTATTTTGTTATATGAAACAGACTGATCAACACCGATATTTTGTTGTGTCTTTCTGAATTCAAACTGTATACAGTCAAGCAAACAACGAATAACCTACACGTTTTCACAAGCTGTTTCAAGAAATTTGGCGGGACAGTTTCTGTGTATTTGTCATTGAAGTTCCCATGTTCACCTGCATAGACATAATTTGCGTTAATCATCAGTCCCAGGTATTGGACCTGAAACTCCCTTGGCATTCTCATACCTCTTATAGAAATTCGAGTAATGGCTTCCGCTTTCTCGAAAACTTCATATATCTTCGCATATCTCGTCGACTGACCTCTGTAACACAAAGGCATCGCTCCATGCACACGTATACACGGCTGTATCGTCCGCGTACACCGCCAGCTTGGCGGATGCTGGACGGGGATATCACTGGAGTAAAGGATAAGTGTGGACCAAGGAGCGACTCCTGGGGAAGCTTGCATAGATGCGTCGTAGCTCGGAAAGCACGTCACCGACCTTTGGAGAATGTTCTGTCTGCCAGGTAAGAGCCTATGAAGACGACCATGTTTGCGTTAATACCAAAACGAGGAAGAGACTTTCGTGCCATACCGCATCAAATGCATAGGCGAAGTCAAGAAAGACTGCCCCCAGCGAATGCTCCAGTGCGCTGCGGATCTCCTCCGTGAGTCGAAGGAGCTGAAAGTCAACCGATAGGCTCTCTCGGAATCCGAACTACTCGTTTGATAGTAGATAGTCTTTGATAATGGGGTCACGTAGCTTTGCAAGAATCTCGGCAATCTTGGATAAGTTTGAGAGTAGATTTAAGCTTTATCGGCCTGAAACTAGATGGTTGAGTAAGATCTTTCCCGCACTTACGGAGCATGATTTGCTTGTCTGAATTACGCCTGAATTTTATCAAATTAAGGTCTTAACTAGTTTTTTTTGCCATATTTTCCCTAGTCCTTGAACAGAATTGTTAGAGCTTATTATTCTTGTGGTTATAAATTTACAATTCAAATATATTTTACTTTGTTCGCAATGCTCTAAACATAATCCTGTATATCACCGATTCTTTTCCCTTAGATAATTTTGTTGATAGGAATGGTTTTATTATAATTTTGTGACACTAATTAAATGTCAATTTCTTCCACTGACGAAGTTTATAACGAAACCCTAATAATTTGTATATAGGTTCTGGAATAAATTGATTTTTAATCTAATAGAGTTTCATTTGACATAAAAATGGAAAAAATATGTGAAATAGATAAATACTTAAAGGTCGGAATATTTCTTAAAAATGACAACCAAACTAATTCGCACTTAAAGCATACAATTATGATTCATCTACATAGAATCTACTTGAACAAATACTAGAGTGCTCGGTTACGTTTCAATATGTGTTTTTAAGTTTTAGCAGCAGTAGTTGCTTTTGGGTATAGAAGACAGCAGTACTTTATTTTATTACTACACACAGGAGTAACAACCGGAGCGTAGTAAACTTTATTATTTGTTAGCAAAAGCACAGCAACATGATTTATCTAAGTCACATACTCGCAGAACCGTAGGTTAGTTAGAATGTAGATAGATACAGCAATACGCTGCTGAAATTTTTGGAATGAGACAAAGTGCAATGTATCGACTGTGGCGGCAATGACTTTTAGAAATTGGAACTCTATCAAATATAAGGACAAAGTTGACCAGACTCTACAATACCAATGATGATTAGTACCTTTAGAAAATTGCAATATTAATATAACTTTGCTATTGCTACTGGACGATTGATCTCGATACAAACAATAATAATAAATCGTTTTCACAAGATTTCCATGCTCAAAGATTAATGGTATCGCCGAGCATCAAAAAAGCATAGTTTTTCAGTCATATAAAAAATATGTAGGAGATCAATTCAACTGTGTAGATAATAATGTTTGTCCACATCGAGCAAACACCTAAAAAATTGTTTAAAAATATAGGAATAAAATCGACTTGCTAACGAACTTTTCGAAGAATAATTCTATCGAACATGTCTAAGATAATTAGTATGCCGTGTTATTTAGTTAGTTGCAAAACTTTAAATTGCTCTTAGAGAAGAAATATTTCCAAGCATTATCCGATAATTTGACTGACTCCATGCCAATATCAAGTCATGTTGGCCGCCTGAGAAGATCATACGCCTTACTAATTTTAATGTTTTATAAGAATTACTAAATACAGTGAAACCTGCCTAAGACGGACCCTTGATAAAACGGAAAACTGTTTAAGACGGAAAATTTTCATAGTCCGGAATCGTCCTCGTAAAAAACCATAGCAACTGTACCTTTTTAAAACGGAACCTGTTTAACGCGAAACCGTACTACTAAATTCAGACCAAAAAGTATTGTGAACCTCCATAAAACGGAATCGGTTTCCACCATAAATAACAGAGTTTACATACTTCAAATGACCGGCAACGGTCCTTGGCTTGATTTACGATTAGAAAACAGACCATTTCTGACGGCCACCTATGAAGGAAACACTTTGTCTATTGAAAAATGTATCACACGTGTGGATTACTAGTTAAAACGACTCAATAGGAAGACGGAATACAAGGGAATACACATAGTTGTGCACACATGTTCGATCTTTTGTCGGACGTTGATAAAGTAACGTTCATACATATATTTATATCAATAAAATAAAATAGGTATGTATGTATAAATGTGTTCCTTTTTCTGCAATATGATCTAGATACTTGCCTATTTTGTCTTAGAACTTTAGCAAATTCGTTAAAATTTTGGAATTTCACGCGTTGGTATGCTTTAGATTGGACGGTTGAATGAAACATTAGAATTTCATATTTTAATACATATGTATAATAACCTGAGTAAAACGGAAACCTGTGTATAAAGGAAAATATTTTGGTCCCAGTCGATTCCGTTTTAAACAGGTTTCACTGTATATACGTCAGTTAAATCTGCAATTTAATGATATTCCTATACCGAAATGTTTACCTCCGTAAAAAGTAAAGTTTATAATGGCAACATTTATTCTATACTTACAAGAGGAACACCAGGGTTGTCCGACACGGATCTTGATGAGTCTCAACTTCCCCTGAGTACGCAGGTATGAACCTTTATCCTAACCCACTCTAGTTTCCGAGAAAAATCAACATTGTTTTGCGCGTTCTTTATATACCTAGCGTTAATGTTAGTACCCGTACAAGTAAGCGTCCCTAGTGCAGTGGACTGGATGTATGCCTACGGCCCTGCTGGCTCGCCCTCGATTGCTGCCAGTGATTGTGAATAATATTAAAAACTATATTTCATGCAATTTATTGATAAATTATATTTTTCGGGGTGATAATTTTATTAATGAATAAATTCGCAGTAAATCTGCGTTATGACGTGTAAATAAGTTGAAGTCCACAATCGCCAAAAGTATAATGAAATTAGTTCATTCCGTATCAATTTCTTCGCTCAATACGCCTGAACACGATAAAATCGACGAGCATTTCATAAACGATAAAGTTTTGCAAGCGCACCGTCGCATAAAAAACACGAGGAAGCACATTTCGTTAACAATTCAAAAATGGTGTTCTCTCCTCTACTAATAACTTTGACGCAAGCCACGCGTATTTAATCATTAGCACGAATGCAAGAGCGAAAAATGTCATTTATGAATAATATGCATTAAAAATAATTGTTAACTACTGTTTCATTAGCTACATACTCGTATATTCAATTCTAATTACATCATGTATGTACCTTCATTTATCGCGATTGACAAGATCAACAGAGGGTTTTACTTCCGTGTTATACAATATATGCTCCTATAGTTTAATATACTACATACAGCCCATGATCGATCCTTTGTAATTACACTAACGCGTGCTCAAAGTTTCAATTATTTGCCTATGAAAAATTTTAACTAACAATAAGTATTTTTCATTCTGTTTTTGCAGCAGCATTTCTATAGCATGCAGTAGTACTCGCAGTAATATAAGTCGCAAGGCATGAGAACCTAACAATCGATAAATAACTAAACGATAAACAATAAAGCTATAATAAATAATATAAAAAAAATAGATGTACAAAATAGTACAACGCATTTTTGTGCTTAATATCCATACAGATATAATGTTCTTACTTTCCACACTCTCTAAAAATACATAAGTACTACAAAAGAATACTTATTTATTTAAAACTATCTGTTTTGAATGCATGAATGATCGCTTCATTCTGCGTAGTGGAGGCGGTACTGATAAAAAGGGTTTCTACTGTAATCTATTTATAATCTCGGTAGTTGTAGGTGCCTGCATGCATGAGTCTAACAATTTTATATCTGAAAGGTCTGTCCTTCACTCTGTATGACTACAAAATATCAATCTTTAAAATAGAAGAATAAAAAATAACCTTACACATAAATTAGAACACATGTTAGTTATAGTACATCCTATATCAGCATGCATGAATAGATTCAAATGTATAAGTAATCAAATCATTATTCAATAATTGCATTATTAAATTGATACTTTTTTATTTATCCGATATCTCTATTTAATACACCAAATAAATGAAAAATAATCCTAAGAAATATAATATGATCTGCTGTGGTGATAAGAAAAGAACATCTGAGAATTCTTCACACAGCTAGTTTTACTTACTATTTAACTCGAATGCAATTTATTTTAAACATCAAAATTATTTTTTAGCATTCAGTAATAGTGAGCAAAATTACTTTCAATAATTCTTTTAAAAACGTTAACTAAATAAAATATTCTTTAGTAAATTAGATAGCTCGAAGGAAGTAAAAACAATATTCGGAATACCAAGAGTCAGATTAACAACTTTCAATGTTCAGCTAATTGCAAAATAATTAAGCATTACAACATCCACCGCAAGCAAAACATATGTCAGAAGATAATTTAGTGTATTCTGAATAAGTTTGTCGATTTTTTTGTTGATAGGGCACACCATAGTTTCTACAATTGTTGTAGTTATTTTTATTTTCTTGTCTCCAACAGCGACATGACAAAATATTAAATCTGAATTTATGTATAGTTCAAAAACCTTTTTGCAAACATATGCATACATCTTATGGTAATCTTTAGACTAATAAATTTATTAAAAAAAATAAAAAAGAAAATTTCGAAAATACATATTTCGAGAACCAAGAATCGTAGCTTCTTTGATACCAAAAAATACAACCTCATCTCCAATTATTCAAGTTTGCATCTCTTACCTTTTTCAAGATCTCAATAGGAAACCCCTAATCTGATATAACTCATTTCAGACCTTCAATAATGTTAATTTATTTTTATTTATTTATTTTTCTTTTTATAAAATGAACGTCATTCTGATATTTACTTTGTAATTTTATATAAAAAAAGTAGCGGGGGGCGTCCCAAAACTTAATTTATACGAAAACTTTTACACTGCGAGAAATAAATGCACTACCTAATATTAAGTCGTATTATTTATATTATAATTTTTAATTTAAAGTAAGTATGGTCTTATTTATACAAATAATTGATACTTCTATAAAAAAAATTCCATTAATCTATGTATTTCTATTTGCAGTGGAAATGTTTTTAAATATCGAGAAGGACCTTTCTACGTCACAAATAGAATTTAAAGTGCGGAATAAACTTTTGATACTGTTTTTCATTTAAACGTCATTAAATGTTTGGGGACGATATCTGGAGCAGCAGATATAAGTCTGAGTTTTTATCAGATACAATTTTAATTTTATAATGTAAGCGGTCTCCAAATTCACCGGAAATGAGTTTCAGATTATTTAGAATTTCATCAAGTTTTGAGAGGCTTCCGTTTAAGGCAAATTTTGAGGTTCAAAATTTATTTTAGCTTGCGGTAAAGTAGCAAAATGTTCTTCTATAAAATTTAATTGAGGCTGTAAAGAAGATTGAAGTAAAAGATATTAATACTCAATTATAGAATTTGCATCATCAAGCGACATGTTTTAAATTGTCGAAATTGTTAAAATAAAAGCTGCTTGCTTCTATCCATGTTCTCCATCGAGTAATTACCGCCGCAGGAGGTAATGGTAGTAATGCCTATAGGTAATTCTTTATGGACACTTAACCTGGAAGGTGATTTTAGATTTTTTTGCAGCAGTTTTTTCAGCAGTTTGTCTATGCCGGGAAATTCGTCGCGAATATATTCACAAATACGCTGCAATACGTGAGCTAAACAGGTAATATGAAGCATGTTTGGAAACCACTCTTTTAGCATATATGCAGCAGCATCATTGGTAAAGAGCCAAACATTTTTCTCGTTTACAGCGATGCAGTTGTTGAGACTTGGGGACAATTGTTTCATTCATCTTGCTAGAATTGACAGAACTTGTTATTACAGTTCTTCTTAAATTGGGAGTATATGAAATTGTGGGATGTAGAACACCAATGACCACATTAGCTACAGATCGACCTGAAATATCTGTAGTTTCGGTCGCTGAAATCCATTGTATAATTGTCAGTTACTTTATTTTGTATAAACCTCATAATCTTTTTATAATAGGGGTCGGTAAAGAACCTATTGAGTAGTGGTCCTTATAAATCAATTAGTAAAAATCTTTTGCCGAAAATGATTCGAGACGTAAACAATGTGTTTAAAGCATGCAACAGCTTTGTTACTACCGACATTAGACATAAGATACGTATTTCCAATCCTGTTATCCCGAAGGTATACTGTTTACACAAAATTCACAAACATGGTAGATCGGTGAGATTAATCATGGCGGCGATTGATGTACCGATTTCCAAGATTTCCAAATGGTTGACCAGTGAATAATTTGCAAATACAGCAACCCAATTTTTCAGTCAAAAATTCAATAATGCGTCCAGGAATATATTCGCCTAACTGACATCGGTATATGAAGCAGAACATTTTTCAATTCAACGGTAGCTTTTACGATCAGCGGGAAGGGAAGGGAATGGATAGCTCTTTGTCACCCTTTTTAGCTAACGTTTTCATGAGCCGTTTTGAAAAGAAGAAGAATCGACGGGCAAATATTTTTCTAGGGTTTAGCTAAGATATGTGGATGACATTTTTGTAATATTATTTAGTTTTATTATCGCCTTGATAATGACAGCAATGCTATTGAACCGCTTTGCAATTATCCAAGTAGTTGGTGCCCTATGAGCAATAGTGAGTTAGTGTTCCTTTTATTCATATACTTGCACAGATTCATTATAGGTATATTCGCATAGTGTTGAATTAAATGTGGCTAAGTTATAAGAGTTTTATTTTTATTTCTATTGTTACTTTTGTTCAACAGCCTCTATAATATGGAAACAGAGTACTGATTGTATACTTATATATTATATGTACATATGTATACTGTACAC
>SMLS01067136.1:0-34749 GCA_004785975.1 Popillia japonica
AAATAGACTGAGAGATTAAACTGCATGAAAAGTAATCAGGTAAACTCACATCCACCTGAATGTACTGCAAATCACACACAGAATCAAACTTGAAACGTTATGACCTATGACCTCTTGCACGCCGTCGCGACGGTTTAGATTTGAATTCCACGATAACCGCGACATCCTCGCTAGGGTATTTAATCTGTAGGGATATTTCAAACAAGAATTTTTTGCTTCAAATGAAAAATAAAAATTATTTAAGATTAATGTTTTACCTTCATTTAAATATAAATTAAACCCGATTTGATCGACAAAGTTATTTGTGCGAAATACCGTACACATAACAATATTTAATGCTATTGCATATGCTAAAATGGATACGATTTGTGGACTATGGTGTGTGTAAAATTACAATGAGTTTGTGTCATTTGATTAGTCTCAATTGTCAATTACAATTAGCAATTAAATTCTTAGGTCGATTCTAGTTGAAACGAATTGTTTCTCAGTTTTAAACATAGGCTTTGAAATATGTAGCTGTCACTTAGAACCCAAGATTTCTTTAGTCCAGCCTTATTATCGAAGCGGCAATAAAATTGATGATTGGATAAAACCCTAAAACTGATTTCTGAAGCTGGTAGCCATTCAAGATGGTAGTGGAGCAATTACGAAATGTACACCTCAAGTTGTGAATTGTGTTGAAGAAATAATGGAAAATGCACCATAAACATCTGCTTTATGCCTGAGTCAAAAATTAACCGTTCTATTGGTACAACTTACAAATTATTGAAACAAGACTTACAAAATGATCCGTATCATGTAATGACCGTACAAGAGTTGTTAGAAATTGATTAACCACATAGCCCACAATTTTGTAATTGGTTTGTAAATATGAACAATAATAATGAAGAGCTTTTACAAAGTCATCTCTACTGATGAAGCAGAGTAAAACAGAATACTTAAATTTATAAAATACAAGCATCCGGAGTAGTGAAAATAAGTGTTTGGACAGCGAGAAGCCAAAGGAGAATCATTCAACCAATATTTTTTCAGGGAACGTTAGCTATTAGGTAGCGCACAGAAATGTTGGAACTATGTATATATCAAACAGTTGGATGATGATGAAACTCAAAACACATATTTCCAACAAGATGGGCCACCTTCTTACTGTACTGCGGAATCTTTGGATTACTTGAGAGAATTTCCTGATTAACGTATTAGTTATTATATTAGTCGATTAGTCGGACGATACTCTGCCAAAAATTTAAGGGAGTCTTTCATGTAAACAAGGGCTCTTAGGCTTACCTTTAAAAAGTTACACACTTCCAAAATAGAGAAAAAAAATTGTTTTTGGATTCTCCTTAAAATTGCTGAAGAGGTATAGAAAGGCTTCTTGTGGATGTGTTCTACCAATACAAAGTTACCTACGAATATTTTTTTTAATTTTGTTGTGATCTTTTAAAAGGGGTAAAAGATGCAAGCCCATTTTGACCAAAACTTTATAACAAAATAAAATTTCTTGGTTTAAAAATATCTGTCAAAAAAATGATTTAGTGCTAAACCTTTTCAACTCTTACGTTTTTCCGTAAAAACAATAGTTTATTAATAAAAAAAAATCAATACAATATCGTGCAGAGACATATCTTCTGTGAGAGAAATCGAAAAAATCAAGTAGGTGGCTGGAATCATCCTCTAGAAACTTCAGCACTTATTTGGAAACAGCCTGTATGTATCATAAATCAACATATTGCAGGTGCCTACCACGATACTACAATGATATCTCAATCTTGTCGATTTTTTTGGGATAGAAATTTTTATGGGATACTGGATTTATACGCGTATGTATCTATAGTAAAATTAATAAACCATAAATGTTGGTATCCCGCGAAGTAGGCAAGAAACGTAACAACCGATCGGAAATTTAACTTTTAATTAATTTAAATCAATGCCTAATACTGTTGACATAAAATGATTGAAATTGTGATGAATATACATATATCCTAATGCACCAGAATAATTGTAAGCAATTTTGTAAATAATATAAACAATCGTAGGAATTTGTTCACAAATATACCTATATATGTATGTAGAATTATCTAGTATATATAAACAATGGAATTTAATACAAAATTATACAAATTTACGAAAAATGAGTTCATATTGATTGCAAAACCTTGCTCAAATTCTACCTATTTCCGATATAACGACAAAATATAGAAAGTAATTTTAGGAACCCAGATTCTGTAAATAAATTAAATTGTCAAGGTCAGTGGCATGTAGCTGATTGTATATGCTGGGGGTAAAATTGATCATGTTATATCCACATTTATTCCTATCATAATACGCTAAAATATACAGTTGAAAAAGAAAATGTTAAGATAATATACTTAACACGAGAATCAAAGGAAACTGGTACCTAAAAGATTATAGCAGTGATAGACACTTAAATTACTTCTTACATCGTGATAAATTAAAAAAAGGACGTAATAGATAGTTTAGTTGACCGAGCTATTAAATTATCATATCCTGAATGGAGGAAATAGAATTTAAGCAAAATTAGATCATTAAACTAAAACAGATATCCAGAACACACACACTAAACCAAATAGTGAGATATGTCATGCCACTCCATATAGCATAGAATAAATGACAAAATTTAATTCGAATTCAAAAATCAGATATAAATTTTACGTTTACACCTAACAATAGCAGAGAATTGTTTCCAAATTTAGAAACGACGATAAAAAAAAATCAAAGTAAGGTCTATATATCAATTATACTGTAAAGACTGTAAGAAAAATCTTGCATAGGTCAAACTAGACAATATCTAAAAAGGCGCTTCTAGGTATAATCATCAGTACAGTGGCTCATATAATATAACAGCGCAAATTGTTTTATCTAAGCATTTTAAACAATTACGACATAACTTTGATTTTTAAAATGTCAAAATCAAAATGGCATATACATATGTATATATATACAGGCTGATTCATTTTCGATCCTCACCAGTGTGATCTCGCTTATTATTGAAGATAGACGGTATGTTTAAATTTGGCAAAGTTGCTAATTTTTGTGGTTATTATGATCCCGAAAAGAAAGCAGACTTAGAACAAATGACGTTCGAATTATTTGAAAAAAACTGAAAAACCTCATTTTCTTATTTTGCTTGTAGCACTTTTATTAGATCTTGCAGAGGAAAACTAAAGACGCATTCTCAAGGGCACTTTTGCTCCTCTATCTAATGGTGTATTTAACATTTTTATACGACGTTTCGTTTTCTTTGGATCATCATCAACTTTGTTATTTCTTATGGGAGCCATATTGGATTTTGACACAGCTAGAAAGATTTTCTTTTTCTGAATCCAACCATGTGTCATATGTTGAAAACAAAATTTGATATAGTGTGTTAATTGATCAAGAATCTGATTTGAGATTAAATAAGGTAGGTAGCTATGAAATTTCAAACTGTCAATTACTTACAATTGAGTATTGCGTAAATGAAAATCGATGTTAAATGAGATAGCCATGGAATTATCAACTCAATTATCGTTGCGTTAGTAACTCAAAAATGGCGTTCATCAACGAAGAAAAAAGAGATAGTATTATGTATTTTTACAATTCTCAACGATCCATATTCGACTAAATTTCTGTCAAGATCTAGAAAAGGTATGATAGGTTTGTAGTCGCATAGGAAAGAATTGTAAAAATACATAATACTATCTCTTTTTTCTTCGTTGATGAACGCCATTTTTGAGTTACTAACGCAACGATAATTGAGTTGATAATTCCATGGCTATCTCATTTACATCAACGAAGAAAAAAGAGATAGTATTATGTATTTTTACAATTCTTTCCTATGCGACTACAAACCTATCATACCTTTTCTAGATCTTGACAGAAATTTAGTCGAATATGGATCGTTGAGAATTGCGTTGAAATAAGCTGAAACCGTACAAAGTCCATGTTAGTCATGGTTTACTACCTGGTGATAACTTAAGACAAATAGAATATTGTAATTGGTTACCAGGAAAATGAGAAAACTACGAAGATTTTTTGAATTAAATCATCTGGTCAGATGAATTGAAATGTACTAAGTGATCGGCTAGTAGCGCGATGCCTAGTGTGCTCGCTTCCCAGTCCGCCAGTACTGGATTCGAACTCCGGTATGTTCTTTCTGAATTTGATTTTCTGTAGTTTCCCAGATTCCATGGCAGATGTTGAAAGGCAACATCTTAAGTTGGTCTACAACCGCAGGCATAATAATAACTCATTGCCAGCCGATGGCCCCTGTAATTGGTACAAACTGTTGGGAATGTGAAGGCATGAATTATTGTTATTGTGGTAGAATGTTTGATCGAAATACATCAGGGTAAAATTTCAAATGTTTGTACTCGCTACTGTTGTATTTTAGTTCGATAACTGATACATGACATATTTTGTTTCTCGTTGCCTCTTTTCTCACGCCATTTTTCCGTTGCTAATGCAAGATCAGTTCAAAATTCCATACCTACCTTATTTAACATCGATTTTCATTTTTGCAATACTCAATTTTAAGCGATTTACAGTTGCAAATTTCATAGCTACCTACCTTATTTAATATCAAATTAGATTCTTTATCAATTAACACACAATATCAAATTTTGTTTTCAACATATAACACACGGTTGAAATCAGAAAAAGAAAATCTTTCTAGCTGTGTCAAAATCCAATATGGCTCCCATAGGAAATAACAAAGTTGATGATGATCCAAAGAAAAGGAAACGTCGTATAAAAATGTTAAATACACCATTAGATAGAGAAGCAAAAGTGCCCTTGAGAATGCGTCTTTAGTTTTCCTCTGCAAGATCGAATAAAAGTGTTACAAACAAAATAAGAAAATGAGATTTTTCAGTTTTTTTTTCAAATAAAGTCTGTTCTAAGTCTACTTTCTTTTCGGGATCATAATAATCACAAAAATTAGCAACTTTGCCAAATTTAAACCTACCGTCTATCTTCAATAATAAGCGAGATTGCAATGGTGAGCATCAAAAATGAATCAGCCTGTATATGGTAATAGAAAGTAGTGCGGTTAATTTAAAACAGATATTGAAAATTTAAGTATTATTTAAAATAATTTAATTAATTAATTAATTTACGAATTGAAGCTCTTGAGCATGTTGTTTTGCTATGTTTTTTCCTAGTGCACGAACAGAATTGTTATACCTTGACAAAAAGTACGTTGATATAGCAGTCATTATTCTTAGGATTATAAAATTGCAATTGAAACATATTTTATTCGTGAAATTGTAAACATAACTGACCTTTTGTTTTTAGATAATTGTGTTCTTTGAGTCTAGAATAAATTGATTTTTAATTCGATTCAATTTTCCTTGGCTTAAAAGTAGAAAAAAGTTTCTGAAAATAAAAAGATCAGCTGGATTGATCAAGAACTATTTCTAAATTGAATGGTCTAGTGTTAGTCTATTGTATTTATTGTTTCAGGAAATATGCAGCGTTCTTTATCAGTAAGCTTTATGTAACTTTCTAGTTTCTATATGACACATATTTTTGTACCAAGAAGCCAATGAAACACAACTAAATTAAAACCCATTTTCTTCAGATTTTAAAAGAATTAAGTTTTCGTAACATGATTTCTCTAGTGGAAGAAATTGACCTGCAAGTTTTGTAAAATAAATTTTAAAACAACTGGCTATTCATATTAACAAAATCATCGAAAGACAAAAAGCTCATCGATATATTATGGGGGGACTATGTTTGCAATTTTGCGAATAAGATAACATATTTTAAAATCTCTCTAACATTTCTCTTCAAGGACTAACGAAAACTATGTAGAAAAAAGAACCTGATTTAATAAAATTCAATCGTAAATTAAGTTATTATAAATGATTCTTAAACTATGAATATTTCTTCTAAAATAAATACTATAGCATCCTGTATCAGTTCCGTTCCGTTTGTTAAAGGAGAATATCTAGATACTAGTATAACTAGCGATGCCATGCAATTTAAACAACACAATACAATATAAGAAAAACCACAAACTGCACTAAAATTAATTTGTCTGAAGTAAAATTACCACAGTTACGATTTTCTAATTAAGAGTATACCTGAAAAACGGAAAAACAAACAAACGAAAAGTATCTTTCTTGTCGACTTTCATTTCGTATAAACTTATGACAATTATATATCTTAATGCTCAAAGGATAATACATCCTAAGAGACTAATTACTCCTGTGAACGTTATTCTCCAAAAACGTGGAATTAATCATCAAAAAGACAATGGTCAGTTTTTGTATCCTCTAATGAATTGTCTCGTTATTAAAATCTTGACAAAGTTCTCTCTGTAAGCCGGCGACGACGTCGTCTCCTCTTCGGTGAACGAGCAGATCAAAAAAGAAGCAAGCAAACAGAAGGGAACGGAACAATTTATTATTAGTCAGATGCTCGACAACAAAGTACGGGTCTATCTCTGACGGAAGTCGTTTGTGATTTCGATGTTCCTCATCCGAACGTAACATTAAAACAGAAACGAGTAATAGTGTAACACACACATATACACACATCATCACGTGCAAAAGGAACGTAACGTTAGCTAGTACCTCCGCCACCGCCACTTTAAATCTTTGATTCTCGCGGGATTTCCATCATCATAACACTGATGCGGCGGCAACGGGAAAAATTATTATATTTGAGTGCAGACATCATTAAATCCCACATCATCAGAATGTATTCTCGGTTGCACAATGCGAAGCAATGAGCGCAGAATTCAATTATCTTAGACGCCGTAGCGGAGAAACATCCCAGCAGTCAGTGTAGAAGAGGCAACGGTGGCAACAGCCGCCGTTGATGTCCACCCACTATACGCTGACACAGTTGTCATCACTCTTTCCAGATAGCGTCATTGTCTCACCCTTGCGTCATTTAGCACATCAAACTGTCGTTTGTTACTATCCTGCGACCCTTTGTTGTGTAGTCGTGGTCGTTAACCGACTTTGGATTTTGATAATAATTTATTTCGCGTCATGATGTTATTCGCTTCGCTATCAGTTCGCGTGTATGTATGTGAGATTAGTTTTTTGTCTCGTTATATCGGCTGTCGGCACCATTCGTGTTTTCGTATTTTAATCGAAGCTGAATACGATTTTTTTTCGTTTAAATATTTCGTATTTTAGACTCAGTAGGTGGTAGTGTGGATTATTTTTTAAATTATTTTCTATGAATAAGAAATATGATTTAAAGCCATAAATTACCTATAGTTATTAATTTCTACTGGTAACATGATTATACATAATTATATTCTTTCACCTTCAAGAGCGCATAAAGTTATTGATAACACCTTCAAGTACATATAAAATATACGTTTTTTTTTTGAAAACCTAGTCCAGTAACTATACACAAAATTATTGGTTTGATAAAGTGACATGAATTAAGCAAAGGTTGAAAAATAGTTGTTGCCGATTACTTTGTCATATAATAACGGAAAAAGAATGGAATACTTTTTAAAAATTGAATTTTGCCAGACGAAATTCTGTTCTTTATACATATTACCGTCAAAGCATAATTTAAAATAATATGAGAAAATATAATGGCACGCAGATTTCTGTTGTTTTTATTTAAAATATGCCGCTATCATTTATCATTCATTATGTATTATCTATCTATTATGACTATTAGAGCAATTTTGGAATGGGAGCCCTCAAGTAAACTTAATTTTATAAAATAAATTGATAGGAAGGATCTTGTGAACGCTATGTAGATGAATGTGTTCGCTGCATACTAATGAATAATATCAACTACAAGGTTATCATAAACCTGATCGACCAAGATCAGGAAGACCAAAAATTAGTGATGTCCAAGTTGCTGAGATTCTTCATGAAAATGAAGACAAAGCCAGAAGTAGGTAATCCACTAAAAATCAGCGGTGCAAATGCAATATCTAAGCTGTTACAGGTGCAGTATGCCACGGTTTAGAAACATTTTCGCAAATTTTAAGAATGTATTCATATAAACTGAAAATGCTGTTTAAATTAAAGGAGGCAGATTTGGCCACTGAAAATTGAAACCGAATAGTTATCCCGCATTTTATGGATAGATGAGTCACATTTTAATCTGAATGGTGGAGGAATCAATACTCAAAACGCAGAATCTGGTTTGCAGAAAATCACCAGCAATCGTTGAAAATGGTCTTCATGGCAAGAAAGTTACCGCTTTTTACAGGTTTTATGGTGTTACCGGTGATTTTATCACTGGTTCGTATTTCTACAAGGAAATGCAGAATTGAGAAGCTGTATCTGTAATTGTAAACGGTGAACGATATCTGCAAATGTTAAGAGATTATGTTATTCCAAAATGCAGCACCATGGGAATGCTAATATCATTTTGATGTAGAATGGAGAATCCGTGCACATTTGCCAGCCAGTCAAGAATTATTGTTAACCAACGTTTTTTAAAATCGTAAATTTATCATCACCAAAAGATCACCTGATCTTGACCCAGTGAATTACTAACTGTGAGAATATTTAAAAAGTTTAGTATTCAGAAGACGACCAACAACGCTACAAAAATTAAAAGATAATATGATGGAGCAAACTATTGCAATTCAATTAGAAATGATGCGGAATAATGCTGTCTAAACTTTGGAGGAAAAGTTGGTAATTTTACAACAAAATGGAGGTTATATTGAGCAAACAGGTGTCGTTTATTTTATAATTATAATAATTTAAAATATATTCTTTTTGATTTGTGATAACACCACATATTTAAACACTTTCAATACTTGCCAAAGAAAATCAATGTCTATAAATGATTTAAGTGTTAAAATCATACACCTATACTTTGTAAATTATTTAAAATATGTAGTTAACTGTTTAGAATACCGCACAATTACAGTAGTACATGTAGAATTTGTAAGACAACTTAGTAAAAATTAGAACAATTTTAGAAACTAAATAGTTATTCTAATTTTTTATCACGTAATAAAAAAAGAATTCAGAAAATACATATATGATACACCACTCTCTGTAAAGCATACTAAATTCAGATAAACTTGCTCTCACAACATCCGAAACGTCCGTTCTTTGACGTAAATTTTCTTGCTTAACAACAATCTGGGCGAGAGGATACTCTTCGTATAAAGCCAGACATAATTTTATGTAGTTACACAAAATAGACCTGTATTGAAAGGATTCCATAACAATTTCTTCAGAAAGCTTCTTATAGTCTTATTTGAAAGGTTTTAGTATGCAACTTAATATTCATAATACAAAACAGTTTTCCACGTATACGTAAAATGAATTCAGGTGTGTTTTGATTATGCGTAACTCCCTAATGGATAAACTAATACGTTAATAAACATTTAATAAAACTCCGCACGCATATATCTTCCCCTTTATTCCTCGTACCGCTTGAGGAGCTCACCTTAATACAGGAGAAGCTAATTGTTAAATTAATACACACCCCGTTAGGGATGTTAGTTTCCGCACTAACGTGCCTCCTGAATATTTAATAAATTCCTTACTGCGAAGTTGCAATTTCTGTGGTGACGAAACACGTTTATAGAATGATTACGTTAAAGTTAAATTTTAATTAAGTCAGCACGTTGAAGCAATGTTTTTAGCTCGCTAGATGTGATTTTGATATTAGTAAGTACACTAACATGGGAAGACTTATTAGTATGAACTAATCAATAAAGGTAAAAAATATCAAATTGGTTACACTGATTATAAGACTTAAACGGAGCTGCTCTTGCAGAAAAAAATCTGGCCTCGAATATTGTTTCTAGACACGCATTCTACTAATATACTCTTTGTATTTTTGTATTGAATTTCGCCTTGTTAGGATTGGATTTTGTAATATAAAGGAGTGTAAAAGATACAAGCAAGTAAATTAGCTGCTCTGGTAAATAAAATACACAAACTTTAACACCGCTAAGTTGTCGCAAACAATGTATAGGTGATGCAATATTTAGGATTTCTACTACTGAAACACTCTCAGTAGTCTGGTTAGGTAACTGGAATACACTGTATATTCCAAATATATGATACTGGCGCATCCTGTATTGCATATAATAAACAGAAAATTTGTTTACCTTTTGGTCCGTTCTTGTCAATTTAACAGACAATAATTAATGTCAAATGGAAAGCAGCACTTTTATGGCATACATCCATGTGAAAAAATCTAACCTACTGCCTTATTGTATGTATATAAGATTGTGCAAAATTGTTTATATACCAATAGAAGAGAGTTATTGGAGTGGTTTGCCGCATCGCCGGAACTTATTCCAATTGAACATTTGTGGCCCATTTTGAAACGAGCCATTTTGTGTTAATTAACTACTAATACTAATTATCTCAATGTGATTGTTAGCGCTGAATGGATAAAAATTTACAAGAACATATGACAGAATCTGGAAGAATCCATGCTTAGACGATGTGAAACTGTAATTGCAGCTCAAGGTGACCACACTAAATATTAGCCTCCAGGGTACGATAATTTTTTTGTTATAGAATATTATGTTTTATTATTGTATGAGTTATATTTGTTATTTACTCAACAGTAAATAGTTCTGACATGAAATTCTCGTTCACATATCTAGTAAACTTGTTATAGTATATATCATTGTTGTAGACCCTTTATTTAATTAAGATAATTCGCCATGAGCAGCTAAATTTCTAAAAGGGTACAATTATTTTTTTTTACATGCTGTACATACATACATGCACGTCTTGGGATGTTCTTTTCGGACATAAGGGTTGCCAAATTGGTGATGTGTGTACATACAATAAGGCAGTAAGTTTGATTTTCTCACATGGATGTATGCCACAAAGGTGCTGTTTTCCATTTGACATTAATTATTGTCAGTTAAATTTACAACTAGGACCCAAAAGGTAATCAAATTTTCAACATTCTAAGAGTCCGATTAATTTTCTTACATATATTAATCTTTCTTATATCAATTTATTGTAGATTTAGCGATATAAGCTACTTCCTATAAAACCTGTTGTAGGGTATAAACTTTTGTAAAAAAGTACTGTTACTAATAAAACGAAATTTTATCCGACATTATATAGGTACTTTTAATCGGCGCCTTCGCAAAATTATGTACCTGAGTATTGTACCGGCAAGCATACTTGAATAAACATGTTGCAAAGAAAATATTTTAAATTTAACTATAACATACATAGGAAAAACAAAACTTTAACTAATTATTAAAAATATCTTTCAAAAGTATGACGTAAGAAGAAATAAAATTGAAATTTAAAACCAAATAATTTTTTCGTTGACGTAGTTACACATACATTTTTTTAACATAATACATACAATATGTAAAATCCATGAAATAACTTCAATTATAACTACTAACCTTGAACTCAATCTGTGCAAGTCTGAAATAAAGAGAAAAAAGACCACATATTAGTACATCAATTATACGCAAAAGATTTATTATAATGATACCTTGAATACTTCTAATCCCAACCCAATCCAATCCTCAAAATCAAGAAGCATTTATCCTCCTCTGATTAACAAAGCACTCACCACTTTTATATTATTAACAGAAAATATATCAAATTAAGATGTGTTCACAAGCACATTTTTATTCACATTTTTACGCGGATATAATCGTTAAACACAGCGAAATCGTTTGACTAAAATTCTTCCGCACACGTTCAAATAACGTTAACAACTAAAAGAAAACGTATTAAATCCCCACTTATTGCTGTAATGCAGTTTTTGTACCTTATAAGTCATAACTATCGTAGATATTCAGAGAAAGAAGCATTGTTTTTTGCAGAAGAGCGAAGCCTTACTTGTAAAGAAGAACCACACTAATACTGCAAAAAACGTTTAGTACGTTATTACAATCGAGGTTTTGCTGTAATAAAATATACGAAAGAATCTTGTACGATATACATTTTAAACATATAAAGTAAATATTTATCGTTATTTAAAAGCAGTCGCTAATATTTTGTTTCTGACGTCGGATAAAGCATGTTATTGCCAATCAAAAGCTACACATTTTTATTATTTTATTCCGAGCAATTTTCTATTTCTCAAATACTAAAGCAACCAACCATAAATTCTACAGGCTTTGTTGTAAAAATTAGGATAATTTTTTAAAAACGAACTTTGTTATAATTTTGTAAGGGTAATAAGTGAAATACGTAGTAGGAGTTCTGAAAGTTGCCAATGTCAATTATACAAGTATACCATGAAAATGGTTCATCAACAGTTTATGATGTTACTGATAGTTTGGTAGATTCCTCTGTTGATTTTAACTATTGCAACGAATTGTAAAAATTTCAAAAAAAAACAGAAGAAGAAAAAGAAATGTATAAAGGATTTCTACTGATGACAAGGACAACCACCTTAATATTTTAGCCCATTTTATCACCTTTCTAAATAGGTCAATATCTGTTGTCTTTTTTAACTTAAGGTGTATTAAGTAAGGCGAATTTTGCATAGCAGTCGCATGCACCCACAAGTACAAAATTTTAGCTTTGTAACCTGAAGATAACAAATATTCTCAGTAATCTAAGATTTTGTTACTGATAAGTTAAACGAATGAATTATTTGATAGAACATTTGCATGTAGTAAGGGATGCACCTTTTCAGTTAACGCATTTTTATTGGATATTGACGGAAAAAAATCAATACGAAATTTATGATGAAGATTCCGATAATCGAATTGAACGAACACATTCATTACAAAATTGTTAATCATGTAATAGCAATGTAGTATTTTACATAGCAGATGTGGTACCAATTGTACGATGTAGTTTTTCATTTTTCTAATAAAGTAGGTACATTCTGAATTCGTAGTGATATTTGAATTAGTGCTTTACAGCAGCCTAGATAAAACTCTTAACGCTTTTACAAAATTTTTAGGGGACGTATTGAACATACGTATCAACAATTAGGGCCCACAAATTTAGTTTTAAAGAATAAACTAGAAGTGATTTTACATTTTTTTAATTAGTGCAGAGTCCTGTTTTGGTGATTGTTTTATCCACCCCACTAGGGAGCGGGGAATCCAAATTAACCCTGAATATGGTCGGCCAACACATCTGGTTTTTCTTTGGAGGCTACTTGTGACGTTTATTTTACATTTGTACGAATCCTTGAGGAACTTAGTTCAAAACCACTGAATTAAATTAATACAGCCATAATAAGTTAGTTAATACGTTATTGCAATTTCTACAATAACATCAATTTTTTTTATTATTATTATTATTTCCATCTATTATTTGTAAATGATGCAAATAAAATTACCTAAAAAGAACAATATAAATTACTCAGGACTCAACTTTTAGCTACAAGATTAGCTTAGAGGGGCTGATATCATTCTAGTTAAAGTAGCAACATCGCCATCGACTTTCGGTTAGCTGGAAGTGATACTTTGATTATTTGATTATAGTACGCGTCGAACAAATAACAGGGCCAAAGTGATAAATATAAGTAAATAGCATAATTAATAGTGTTAATTTGCCATTTTTATAGTATATTTTGACTATTGAAAATTTAAGTAACTACTGACCAGACTACGTAGTACTGCCGATAAGTAATTAAGTACATAAGCATCACACAACTAATTGTCGTAAAAAAATCATATCTGTACTAAATAAAGCTACTATATAACTTCAAATAGTATACTAGAAGGAAAAAAATGTACAACAAAGCTATGGAGACACATTTATACACGTCACCGTAAAGTAAAACAAGACTGGAAGCAGTTCTAGGAACTTCGGACATATATTGCAAGAAAAAAAAGCAATATGAATATTTGTAATACTTTCTTAACCACTAATACAAACATACATACTACATACTGATATATTCGTTCGCTCATTAAAACTTTAATACTGTAATATATTCTTTTCCAGTTATGTTAGAGATAGCTGAAAATGCCTACATCACAATATAATAGTAAATCACATTTTGAGAAAGCTTAAAATTCGGGATGTAGAATACTGATGCTTGTCCACATGAGTTATTATTGTTTTAGGAATGTAAAATTCAACTAATTTATTTATTTATCACTTTTGTTGCTGCAAAATATCTACGCTGCAATAAACTAAACTGCTGTTAGACGAACAGTAATTTTATCTATTTTAATGCGGAACCTTCAAGGATAGGACTATCTGAAGGCATATTCGCATAACAATACGAAACTGGTTTTGATATAGAAATATACGTTCCCGAACAATACCCACGGTAAAATATATTTTCCCTTTCGATAATAAACACACGCATTGGCGGGCGCTGGAGTAGGGGGTCAAAAACACACGTCTGTCACAAACACAGATCGTCGTAATTTACAACCTAGGAGACTGAGCAACCAGCCCGTTGAGATTCTGGCTTTTTGATATTTATGAGCCCGGGCAACGGCAATAAAACTTAAAAACGAACACAATATTTAAAACTCTCCGCATCCGACTACTAAATATTTTAAAGAGCAATTCAGTGGCTAATAAAACGAACAGTTTGTGAATTTACAACGATCATACATCACGGGACCTTAATCAATCACTAGAAAGCTCCGGGTGTCGAGCTTTCGTGCTCGGTTCTGAACACGGGCGAGAGCTCTATTCATATGTGGTCAAGCGAATGGCAGATATGGATGAACTGAAATTTCGTATACTGAAAAAATTGTTAGACAGGATGTTGTAATTAAAATTCAATTAAGGTACCAACGATAAGACGGTACTAATATAGATATAATTTTTAAATATATACGTAAATGTTTAGCGCAGTACAGCGAGTTTCTTGTTTGAATGGAACTCTTAACAAATATCAAATTTTTTCCGAGATTTTTTATATTCTTGAGATAGTCTTAAAATTAAATTTAGGATTTTGTTTTGCTCTTTCATGAAGCTTTACTGTAACAAATGCCCTCAATTAGTTCTTGTACATTAATTGACTTTTACAAGTCCATTAAGGATGTTTGATTGGAATGTTTACGCTAGTAAAGTAGCTGATGTTAATAAAAGAAACATTTTAAGATTCTTTTCATTAATGTTAATGTGTTATAGTATTTACAAACATGGCTACTTTGCAGATCATCCATAAAGATGGTGAATTTTTATTTAATGTACAGGGTGTTTTGAAACATCGTTTAAAGGTTTTAAGGGCATGTAGTACTATCGAAAAAAAGGTTAATAGTTATAATAAACATATGTATGTCCGCAAATTAACCGTTTACTAGATAACGATTTTATCGCAATTGCAGAATAAATTTGCTTTAGCGGTTTTTATTAAGATGCTATTGTATTTTAACATAAAATAGATTATAACTTACGAAGATATTCAAAATGACGTTCTCCATTGCGCCACAGGATCTACATCTTCGTTCAAATGAAGCACACACTCTTTCAGAAAACAAGGGCTTTTCTCGAATTATCTGGCAACAGCGTTTTATTCGTTGGCGCAACTCTGGAAGATCGTTTGCCGGTGTTAATACACTAAACTTTTCAAATAACCCCAGATAAGCGTTACAGCGTTAGATCGGGAGGCCTTGGAGGACAAGCAATGGGACCTCCTCGCCCTGTCTATCTCCCAGAAAATTCATTGTTAAGCAGAGGTTCAGTCTCAGATGTATTGGTACATCTTCCAAAAATTCATGTAAAGTATTTTCCAAGAAATCGAGGTATGTAGGACCTTTTAAGCGTTATGGCAAAACAATCGGTCTTAACAACCGGTCCCCTATGATGCCTAACCAGATGTTTAGAGAGACACGTTGCTAGTGTCTGGCTTCAATGGCATGAGGATTCTCGTCACACTAAACGTGATTGTTGTGGAAATTAAATATTCCATTTTTAGTAATACCAGCTCACAACAGTGAAAAAGATGTTATCACCGAAATCTGGTCGATCAGTAGTAGTAGTTATGTAGTAGTAGTTATGACTTGTACCCGTTGCATATTGCAGTAGTATAGGGGGTGCCCATGAAACAAGTTCTCCAAACAAGATTGCTGCTTATACCCACTTGAATCGAAATCCTTCTAATACTAGTTTCGGAATTTTCATCAATAATATTTAAAATTTGATTCTCTATCTGTGGGAGTAGATGCAATTCTCTGAGGTCCAGTATCATAAGACAGCTTGTACAATGAACCAGTTTTTCTTAGTCGCTGAAAGACTGTCTGAAACATCACATCACATGCCAAGACAAATGGCGATCAGGAAACGTTTCAGCATAGATGCGACGTGCTTGTAAACAATTCCCATTGGTACGACCGTACATGAACACCATATCGCTCATTTCAGTATTAGAATACGCAACCATCGTAATAATTGTTATAAATTGCACAAAATGTCAAATTATACATAAAACAATAGCTGATATGCACCTGTTTACTGGGATATGTTATCGTATGCATGTTTATTATGACTTTTAACTTTATTTTAGATTGTACTGCATGCGCTTAAAATTTTTAAACGATGTTCTAAAACATCCTGTATATGCAGGTAATATGGAACCTCTAACGGTGTGGTGTGTGCTATCCATATCGGATAGTGAATTGTGTTTAACACATTATATGAAAGGCAACATATTTATTATTTTTAAATGTCTAAAAGAAGGACTAGAAGTTCACTTAAGTTTACGCGAAGTATACTTTATGCTGACAACTATACAGGCTGCGTATTAGTATTACACCAAATACATAGAGTTATGTAGAAGCGGTTTGACATATGGATTTGACATTTGGTGGAATTAAATCATATTATATTTATACGCGGTACCTTAACATTCGCGAAATACTTATAACTACTACAAAAATAAAACAATATTATGCCCAATCTAGTAAATTGACAATACTTGCACTTAGACGTCTGGTATCAATATGATGGTTCTCCACCTCATTTCGGTCAGCAAGTTCGTTTATTCTTAAAACACAATTTCTCTGTGCAAGAAATTGGACAAACGGGGCCGATTTAATAGTCTTCTGGATCTCCAGACATGACGCCCGTGGATTTTTTTCTTCTGAGGATATTTGAAAGATGTTATATTTCGCAATAGGCCAACAGTCTCTTACAACAAATAAAATACAGATCAAAACGTTATACACCCTGTATTTAAATAATATCAAAACAATTATTACCAAACGCCAGGAAGCTGGTTGTTAGCGTAAATCAATTGAATTGACATGTAGTATGCCGTTCTGGAGTAATAGGCATTTACTATTCCTCTGGAAGCAAAATAGGTAAAAGCAGCTTATGCATATGTAACTGCTACAAATATTTCAGGAACTTGTGACATCGTAACAGGAGATTGATATCTACAAAGAACACGCCACAATAAACGAAATCACGTTGGTTATACGTAAAGCAGTAAACAGTAACTAATTGGCATCTATCTTCCTTTATTCTTATAAGTCTTAAATAGTAGAATGTAAAGGTCAACTCGATCACCCCGTTGTACATAGATTAGTAGAAATGACTGTGCCACTATGACCATTCTACCTTGGATTTACCTTAGCTACTAATGATATTTCATCGAATACAAAAATAAATTCGTACAGCGCACAAAATAGCTTTATTAATGCAAGAGATGCTATCGCGGCATTAAAATGATTGACAGAAGTTCGTTTTTTCATCACGCGTCTGACCAATTTACGTGCATCCGAAAGGAATGGGCTTCATTAGCTCGCTATTCACAAGCGGTAACTCACATGTATATTAATGTAACACGTCTTGGTGTACTTTACTAATGATATTTTTTTTGTGCCGGAGTGGTTTTGGGATCAATCGTTCATGTTGAAAATGCTGTGCCACCGTTGGTGGCCTCGAGTAATTTAACTTCTGTGCATTACAGAACAACGTACTTAATCATCCCTTTCATAATTAGCATCGTGGCTTTTATGCTGAATACGCTGTTTATGCCATATGCATTCGTTAATGTCTAGGTCCAACTTTTGTGGTTATACCTTTTTTAAATGATAGACACAGGAACGTGTTAAAGGTATAGTACAATTAGAACCTTTAGTACCACGCAGGATAAATTAAACGAATATATCAAAATAATTAATGGAAACTATTTTCTGCAATTATTCATTAGTTAATATAGTGTGCTAAGTGTACTGAAAGTATGTACATACATCAGGGTATTTTAGAAAATATTCATATTAAAGATCGCGAGAGCAGCACGAAATTTAAGCTTTTTTGTTTCAGTAAGAACGCTATAGATTCATGAATCTCCTTTTCGGTAATAGGACGTATAAGTATCTTGCGTATATTGGCTGAACCCGACACTTATTTTATACCAGTGGGTTCTTTGGCACCGACAAATCTACTTATACAATTGGAAATGTTGAAGCTCTTTTTTCAACGAGAAGGGAAACTCCAATTGTATGCTAAAAATAGACAAGTTCATTTTTGCATGTCTTGGATTAAACTCTCCTAACTCATCAAACTGAAAAATGTAACCTAGCGGTTGCAAACCTACTGGAATTAGAAAATTCAGGTGCAAATGCATGAATTTCGCTCGTTAAGATTACTACGTACATCATATAGTGTCTACATCATGAGCATCTACTACATAGACATAATTATCATCATTATAATATTGATTCCTATGGAAAAATCAATAATTGTTCTGTTTCTCCCAAAAGACCAGTTTGATCCAGTATTGTGTAAAGATATTTGCAGCATCCATAGTAATTGTGACTGAGAATATGTGTGAGAAGCTGATAGTTCCATTCTTTTGAAAGAAACGTATTACTATGATACTTATCTCTGTTGCTATTTCTACGAGAATAAGAAAGCATCAGAACAGGGCACCATGACCATAAGAATAATCACAGGGGATTTGAACGGTGTCATTATCTAATTGCCCAAATGGAACTCAACACTAGGACAAACGCACATCAAATTTCCGTTTAAAAGTTTCAGGCTCTCCCTTTTTCTGTTACTACTTTATTTTTAATTTTCATTCTATTTTGTTGTAAATAAATAGGGACGAAGTTGCGTAAGTTCCGCGCTACCAATAGAGAGAAAATAAATGAGTTGCAGAGACTTTGGGTTGCGAAATTATGATGGGCATGTAAATCAAATCATATACATACAAGAGGTCATTTAGAAGATGAGCACCAGTAGGCTGTGGTATTGATTGGTAGACAGTATAGATCTTTGCATGTAGTAATGTCCACGATCGAGTAGTAGTAATTGAATAAGCATATGTGTATAACGATCTGGTGTTGAGCCATTTGTAGCTCACCTTAATCATATTCTAACTTGCGATGATGATGTTCCAGCATAACAATAGCTGTGGCTATACTAATAGTGTATAATGTATTTATCTTTTGCTAATAATAAAAATCTTCAGCCTTACAGACGCTTCCAGTAATGCAGATTTCATCTGTAGAAGTTTCTCGATATGTGTGCTTTATATTCAAATTACCAAGTAGTCGTAGGTGGATTCCCAATCTGTAATAGGAAACCCATTGGAAAAAGCACTAACACCTAGGTTTTCGTCATCGATGACTTGTTTAGATGGGTGCTATCACCAAAGATAAGATGATGTCGACTAGATGGCGTATGAGAGAAGGCCTAAACCCAAGCAAATCAACAATTGTTCCGTCTAATGGCAAATCAGCACACAATTATTTAAACAGTTTTCATCGAAAAAGACACAATTACTTTCTGAACATATCATAGGCCCTTGGTAGAATCAGAAGTGTTACACCAACAATAATAGCAACAATACAGGGTGACCAAAAACTCTATACTAAGACGGCACAAACCAACCTGCAGGAACTACAACGGTTTATCCCTTCTAAAACTATAAGAAATATGTATACGCTTCTGTTTAAGCGTTTTAATCCAAATGCTGCTAGCTAGTTATACATATGTACCTTAATCAGAAGAATTTTCAGTTTAAATTCGCACCGAATAAGCAATTTGTATCAAAGAAAGCAACATAACTAAGCAAATATAAATTCTACCTCCTTGGAAAGCCCTCTCTAAGGTGGCAGCTAAAGGGCAAATCGATAGTCCGCATACATGACAAATTGAACCGTAAATATCATTCAAAAATTTTACTTCAAACTTTGCAATTTTGAACCACAATTCAGAACTGAATCTTTTATTTGGTACGCAGAAAAATTTTAGACAAATAATGGGAAAGAGTTCATCGCAACTAAACTGACAGTTTAGTGTTGTTAGCCTTCGCTTCATCCCCTTCGATCTTTAAGATGGAAATATATGCGATATCGTGATAATGTCGTAAAACGCCTGAAATACTGATTGGCATACTGTTTTGGCAGTCAGGCTGCTCTAAAAGTTTTGATATCATGTACTATAAGGTCTCAATTGGTTTGGAATTATTTAATGGATTAAATATTGCACAGCTGGCTATAAGTAATAATATTATAATGTTAGAATAACATAAGAAGTCTATATGCATTTCATCAGACCCAAACCTTTTTTGAGTGTTCCTAAAAGCCAACTTAATATAGAGATACCACAATGGAAAATGTGGAGAACGGCATCCAGACAAAGACAATTATAGATTCAGAACTATTTGCCAAACTTGGGTAGCAAAGTGGCTAATCTTAGGGAACAAAGTTGAAGGTACTTACAGGCATTGTGCCTGGCCACGGATAGTTAAAGAATTGACTTAACAAGGTGAGAGAAGAGCTCCACACATTGACGCTCTTTTAAATTTAAAATAGGGACTGATGCCTCATATAGTTTACGACTACAACAAAACAGGTTGACTAGGACATGCATCGTGGAATTTGTTATAACTATTGGTTCGGAGATATACCAAAGGAAATGAGTGGTTCGTAGGGAGTCGTCGAAGGGAGAAGAGGACACTACACAAACTCCCAATATACCATCAAATTTTGCAAAATTGTCTTGCAATATTGATGCAATATAGCTGTTCATGTAAATATGAAGCAAAAAGTTTGTCTTAAAAAAAAATATTTCGAATATCAACCATTATCACTAGGCTAAGTAAAAGTATTTTCAGAAAATTATAAGAGCGTAATGTTATGGTGCAGTATTGCATAAGTACCTCAATACTCAGTATTGCGTTGGCTCAATACTGCCTACTTTAAAAAACCATGTCCATTATGCGGAGGGTACTAATCAGAGAAGATAACAGCATGATAGTTCCATAGTTCAACATAACCTTTTGCACGATGATTTTTACAGGAAAAAATATTTTTTAGCAAGCTTAAGGTGAGAACAAACACCACTATTCAAATTACTGCATTAACCAGTTGCACTCATTCTACGGTGTCTAAAACAGGATAATCGAATAAGGCGAGAAATTTTAAGAATTGAATTTGGTCCGATTGCAATAAAAAAAAGAGAATTCCTGATCATCTATTCCGAAAGTCTACTCAATCCTTCTTCTTTAAACTGCACTACAAAAGCATCAACTAGAAAAACGCTATTTACAGTAACAAATACAGTAATAAATCGGTTATGTAAACACAAGTTTAAAATACAATAAGTGTGCATATGTTTATTTTATTTATACTGCTTCAACAGACGATCTGATCCATCCAACAGTTCTCATAGCAAATAACTTTCATCATGTTTTCCTTTAATTAAATCGTATTTTTCAGACGTTGTCATTTTCCACGACATAACTTCAGTTCTCAGGAATGTCAATCACGTGACGCGACCAATACATAACCAAAGCTAGCAGCACCCCCGGAGAAAATATCGCCGCTTCGCTTTTTTTGCATTCCTAGCAGGGCACACTTGATTGGGCCGCATTCCTAGTTGACAGACGCCATGACTCAGCGACGATTTTGATAGAGATGCTTTGTGTAAAAGGGTGTAAATGCCTATTAAACACTTCTTTAGTACTGCACACCGTGACTCGATCGAAAATCTACTCGTTCTTATTTTCCGTAAGAGCATCGAAGAAAAAAAGAATGAATTGGTGGATAATCGTTTAACCCTCCGAGCATGATTAGTGGATCTTAAAACCAATTTTATGCATCTTAGCAATTTATGTTAACTAAATGAGCGACCACTATAGTTTCTTTCTATATATAAAGACCACTGTCGCGGCATTATAAGCATATACCTATATACAGGTTCGTTTATTATGTAAAGATTAGAATTACCGATGTGTGAAGCTAATGGTTAATAGATTTGATGAAAAATATTGCTCCGAGACCAGTTTTGATTTTAATTACCAATTACTAAATCCATTAGTACGTGTAATTATCATTTGCCAATACTTTATGAGGACATGAGTACGAGTGTATTACACACACATAACATGGAATACACAATTAATTGCAATTAATTTTAAATCATACTCATTATTAAAATATCTATATTGCATGGACATTTACGTTGCATAGATAAGTAGTACAGACAAACAAACAAATTTATGTGTGAAATGTATGTAAACAACTTTCTTCAAAGAAAAAAAATTGACTGCTCTTTAATTTTTTTCCCGCAATAGAATAGATGTTCTGACGAGGAAGTTTATTGCAATATATTACTCTTTTGTAGCCTATATTGTTTCTTCTACTTATTCCTTGTTCAGAAACTTTATTGCTAACATTGTTGGTGGATATCTTTCAGGGTCAAGTAGAAGATTTCAATGTTACTGTTATTTATTACTACTTCGACGATATCATCGGCTATAGCTCATTAATCGAAAGACATATTCTACATACTTGGTTTGTCCAAGAATGGAATCAGGTTAACCTTATTGTTAGTGCGTAGGTTCCATGTATATTTCTCATAGTCGCACAACTAATAATCTATCGGATAAGTCAGACCAGTAGGTCATACTGTAAAGAGCTTTACGGTAGTAGAGTAGAATAGTAGGACAAACTGGAAGCACTTGGGAGGTTGCGAGGAGACCAATAAAACATTTTTTTACATACAATACCATTACGACGCAGTCGTGAGCATTAGTAGCTAAACCCAGGGCGTTGAAAAACTTTTGCTTCCAAAGGTAACTAGGGTATCCAACAATTTGATGTTGCAGTTACTCCATCACACGGGACACATGGTGCAACAGCTAAGACTTTCCGTCTGCCACATACATGCAGTTGATCAACTACGTTTAGTCTTTATCTGGTTTTAATGAAGTGTTTTATAGTTCCAAGCATTACTTTTGTTGATAACAGAAACATGTATACCAGATGCAAATGTACAACAAGTAAACCTCTTCTACTGGCACACTTGGAAACCTGTTATTCTTGACTATATTGCAGTAAATATGATATATTAGTTTGGAAGGCTTTTCTCATCTGCTGTAACATAATTTGACTAATATATATATAATAATAATAATATGTCTTTATTATGCAAAAAAGAGATATAAAAAAAACAAAGAAAATAGTCACAAGAAAATGACAAAAATAACAAAAACTGCATAATCGTAGGCGAAGTTCAGAAAATCTGGTTTACAACTTAACCTAGAATGACAAGATTAATGGAAAGCAAAAGCAAGCAAGCAATATAATATTGTTCAATTTTTTTATATAGAGTTTCTAATAGTATTGATATGAGTTTTTCAAGTTGGTGTTCTTCTCTTCTCCCCAAAACGGAGAAAGTGTAGCAATAACCCTCATCAATTCTTTATATGTAGATTTTTATCCTTCAACTGGGTTGGTTTGGAAATAAACTGACTATTCTGACGCGCAACTGCTCCCAACTCCTGTCATAAAGTTTTCTATTCAGTAGTGCCCAAAACTCCTCAATGGGATGTGCCTGGAGTAGGTTGTAAGGATTGTCTTCCTTAGGTACATAATTTACTTTATGTTCAATTAACCAGTTCTGAGTGATTCTAGCATAAGGACATGCAGCCAGATCGGGTCAGAATAAATAAAATTTATCAATTTAGGTAGATATTTGGGAATGTAGACGTTCGCACCAACAACTTCGCCTTTAACTCTCCCTAGGTAAGGTCTTTCAATTCCTGCTTGAAAAATAACGCACTAGATCATAATCTTATCGACAAATTGCGCGTTCGGTTTAAGTTATTGTTTAAAATGTTGTCAGGACAATTTGCAATATTGGACGTGTAAAAACCATCGTTAACTTTTATTTGCGAATTGGACAAGTAAAATATTTCTTATCGTCTAAAACAATAAATGGGTTGCCAACAAAATGCAGACGCCTTAATGGCAGCATCTAGGGATTCTCTCTAGTTGGGTTGTGGTGTATTTGGGACAATTGCTCCTTTTTCGATATCCTAAGTCAAAATTCCAACACTGAGGATATTTTTAGTAAAAATTCCAACATTCCTATGCGCAATTCGAAATCTACGCCCTAAAGTGTACATAGATGTCCGAACTCTGTCTTGAACAGATTAGATAAGTCTGTTTACTTCATGTGGGGCCAAACTGGAGGTCATCCACTTTTCAGTAAATTGACCCATGGCGAACCTTCGTCACATTCCTTAATTGTGCGGTAAATGGTTAACAGTCCAATATTTTGTTCTCGAAAAATGTTATCAATCTTGCGTTTAGTTACTCGTCCAACTAAATTATATATTGACTTTCGTAGATATTTGATAAAACTGGTAATGGTGCCCAAGAAGTGAATTGTGACAAAATTATTGTCATAGATTTAGCGCAATAATGGATCATTGCAATACACCGTATATTTGGAAAATTTTTTGCAACCACCTTCTGGTTCTAATCAACTACGACGAACCAGATAAAAATGAAAATCAAATACTTGCAAGAATTCTAATTAAATTCGAGATAATAGTTGCAGAAAAGCAGAAGTTAATCCAATGGGATAAATGGTACCGGTATTTAGACGGAAGTAAAAAACGTTAGAAATAGGTTGTTTGGTGATAGTGATGCATTCAGACCAACGTATTGTAAATTATTTATTCAATTGGCGAATAAGTTTGTTGTCCCATTTATGGAACTACAAGCCAGTATTTCCTATGTGGGCTATGTATCACACTCCAAACACGATACGGAAAATATATTTTAAACCGCCTTAGCATTAGAAGAAATAGAAATGAATTTCGTGTCCACTACTTTTTCGTAATTTCATTACCGAAACGATACGCAAAACGCATTTTCATTGTAATACATTTATTTGATAATACTCTATGTATTATCGAGGGCTAAAGTAATGAATCAGACTTCAAGCGATATGGCCTTCCGCAGGTATTCGACACATATGGCCACTCACACTGGGAGGCTGTAATTAGAAATAGAGACGGATACCTAGCAGGTAAATTTCAGGTAGAGAGATTCGCAAGAAATTTAAAGCGATATGTTATAATTTCATTTACAATAGTTGAATTTACTTTTTATATTAAAAAATAATGCTGACTATCTTAACTAGATTTCGTAAGCACAAGCTATATCTTTGGCAAAAGTAAATATGTATTGTTTGCTATTATACATACATATATGGATAAACCATGTATGTCTTGCACGTGTAAATTTTCAATAATATGCTTTTTAATATAATTACATGATTCTATTTATAGAAAAACTAATTGTTTCCGATGCCTTATTAAGAAACTATTTAAATGAAGTCGCATGTTAAAGAAATTTGTATTTTTTAATATTTACGCAATCACAAAATAATGAATTTAGTTTTAATTTATTAAAACATAGGTATAATATATGTATTATTTGAATCTTGATGTGCATAGACAAGCATACTTCGGATATTTGTCTACTTTTAGGTCAATTTAAGCACTATTAATTCGATTAAAGGTCATTTATTCCAGAACATCTATTACAACTTCGTCAGTGGAAGAAATTGACATCTAATTCGTTTCAAACAATTATAATCTATTTTTGTTTTTACTAGGTAGTATTTCTATTTTTATAATTGGATATTATATTTACTAACTTGTTGCGCAATGTGTTTTGTGTATGTGATCCTACTGAATTTTGAATAATATACGCTACATTACAAATTAATTTGTGTAATGAAATATTATTCTACTAAAAATTTTGGGCCTAAAGTTATATAACTTATAATATAATAGATTACACAAGCGCTTAGTTATCTTGTAAAATTAGAGAGTTTCGAACTACTTCCGAATTGATTAGTTTTTGATTATAAAATTAGAATTAATTTAGTTCAGAAGTGATAATTGTTATGTTATATTTTATGTTATAATACTATTACTCCGTTTAAATGCTTAATCTCTTTAAAATTACAAGTGCAGTAATTATTGAAACGATTATTATTATTATTATTATTCTTATGTTATAATTTTTGTGATTGCTATTTAAATAATATTTTGGGCGCTAAAATAATAATAATTTATCATAAACTTTTTTTCTTTTATTAATTTATCTACGTTCTACCTGAATTCAGTATCATCATATTCATTTCCAACATATTCACAATTCGCTAGGTTTAAATTATTTTAAATGCTCGCTACCTTTCGGCCTGCAGCTATACTGCTTACTGCAGTTGCCCAGTTATGTATACGTCAATAACAATTCAGAACGGGAAGCCCACAACAGACACGTTTTCTTGCAGTTTGATGCATTACTTTTGCCCTCGATAGTACATCACACGTTTATGCTGACAAGATTAATATTGCAACGCAGTCCGCAACACTCTACACATGTTCGGCCACGTCAACCAAGTACATAGATAATAATAATAGATGCTATAATATACCTAAGAACCCACTAAAAGCGTCTTGACTAAATAGATATGAAACTGAAATTTTTGATCAGAGAAGTATAGCCTTACAACTATTGCAAATATATGTTGGCAAAGTACTACAATGACATCGTCAAATTGGCATTGAACTACTTCAATACAGAAATTACATAATTAATATAGAATAGATCAAATTTTGTTCGAAAATGATAAGAATCCAGTCATCAAATAATCCGTAATGTATTCAATCAATAGTTTTTTGTATAGCATGGGAAACATTAGAAATGAGGAAATACTTCTAATTACGTTGTCCTTCCCAAGAAGTAATGTAAATAGTCTAAATGATATAACCATAAAAGTGCATTAGGAATCAAACCACCATTGGTCATAAAGTTCCATAAGTAACACATATTTTCGTATCTTAATATTTAATATGAAATCTGTATTTATAATAATGCTTTTTCTGTATGTTTAATGTGTTTTAATTTCTCATCTATATATTTCTTTCTTACTTACTTCGTATTGCAAGGATTGTTCTGCATTTTATATGCATTTTTTCGCTTGCTAAATCAGGTTTCTAAGATCATTTATGAATGGAAATTATATAATATTTGTGCTACTTCTCCGGAAAATACAAATCTATTAAGGATAAAATTGGCTAAAAGTTTAACAACAGATAACCCCCTATAATGTACAGAACATTCGTCAAATAAATTCGTTGCTCAATTTTGAACTATACTAACATGTAACAAATATTTTCCCTCTGTAGCAGGTAGACATGTAGTTGAACATCAATCCTTGAATAGTACTCCCACGTTATTGTTAACGTATTGCACCTTTGAGTATTATTCCCTTCCCAGGTAGCATATACATTCATGCAAGCATAACAAGTTGCGCTTGCAAAACGATAATCAGTAAGCCAACACAAAAAGATAAATAGCGTAGGTTTCCTTGCAAATATTCTTTAGAGTGAATATATGTACTTTAAAATGAAATGTTAAAAAACGTTAATAATGTGATATACATATGTATTTTTGGGTAAAAGTGAAAGAAATTAAAACTTTCAATAGAATAAAAAAAAATTCAGCTAACAAATAAATTGTTCTTATTACCTGTAAAAAATAGGAATTAATCCCACATTGTGCATCAAATCATCATGTACCTTCAAATATGCTTAGGTACCAAAAATTAAAACGTTCCAATTTGCCTATAGAATACCCCAGAAGCCATCAGGTATTTAATAGCAAATAGATGCTAATTCAAGCTTCATATAAATTCTTGACGACAGTCCTGACAAACTAATCTCATTTTGTTTTCCACCTTAGCATCGATAAAGTTGAAATGCTTCTATTATTATGATATTCTAATACGTCATCTTGTATTTGGTACATATATACACTCATGGAAAGTAAAGATTGGACACTTTCAATACGTTGTTGTATGGAAACAGTCCAATCCTTACTTACATGCTACTGCACAATTGACGAAACAGTTGACGGAGAATGTTTCTAAAAGGGAACTATCTTTCTAAAATACGTAGTTACTCCGATAACTGCCCTTTAGTTTAATAAAATGTCAACCGTGGCATAATATCTGTAATTTTTATGACTCCGATTATATTTATAGCAAAATAATATTTAAATTAGTAATATACACAGGTAGAACGGCAAGTGTATGAATACACAAGTTAAAATTTGTTTCTTCGCAAAAGACTATTACTTAGCTACTAAAAGAAGAAAATAACTGCCTAAAAAATTCTACACATTCAACGCAGTGGATTTCCTTGAACGAACGAGAACTGCGCTAGAAAAGTATAGCGACACAAGGAGATTGGTAAGCAGCACAGTAGCAGGGCCTGTACTTCTTGGAAAGGGACGCAGGAGAGAGCGAAGGGGGCACACCCGTGTGAACCCGACCACCGGAAACCGCCCCTCAGGTGAGACCGCCCTCTTCCCCTGTGGGAAGCTTACAAGTACCCTTCGTGCACGGATTATTAGCCGAGCTTGAATTTCACACAACAAAAAATAAGCGGAATGATTACGGTAAGTGTGTGGATGCTGCTGTACCTAAGCGAAATACTTCAGCGAGGGTTGTTCGGAACTAATTCACATGCATGGTATATCTTTTCATTCGAAATAAAATTCGCCGTAAATTTATGACAACAAACTGGTTGATGTTGCGTATTAGCGAATGTAAAATGCGATGATAATACTGGCTGTTCTATTTAAAAAATTAGTATTTAATGCATGCACGATTTAAATTAATTTTGGTCATAGATTACGTTTAAACTCTTTTTTTTCATTTATATGTATACTCAGACTCTTACCATGTCAACAAAGTTACACAGTAATATTTGTAAAAATATTGTAGGGGTTTCGCAATTAAATTCCATCCGTTCCATACATTCATAGTAAAATATAAGCGAACACTAGGTTTATCGATAAAGCCAGACACTTTCCAGTACTAGACTAAGCGATTAAGGTCGATTTAGTGCAGTTCCAGTACGGTATATGGTCTATTATAGATCCTGCCTTTCAAAAATCTAGAAAAAGTTGCGTATAGATAAGATCACAAGATATCGCCTTGTTTTGAACGTCTACTGGAGAAAAAAATTAAAATAGTGATGAAGACGCGAGCAAGTATACTCTCTTCCGGCTTCATTCTGCTGGAGAGAATTGGTTTGTCAAAATCTGCTTTTGTATGAAGAATATTCTAGCCATGTATGTGTGTAGTAGTCTATGTCAACAGTTATAGTGTTTCCTCTTTAGTATTCTAAAAAATAAGAATGTATAATCCCAGTTGAAAGTGATCACACTACAAGTTTTGAAATATATAAAAGCTTTTTATTCAATTCACCCAGGTTTCCATCATTCCAATTTATTAGTTTAATATGCATATCATTTTCATCATAGATATGTGGTTCATAAAATTTTCATTCGCTCTTGCCCATGACGATATTTCGTTGCTATAAATCTTGTAAGGCAGCATGCAGCTATCTTTCAATTCATTGATTCCAGAATAAAACAATGAGCCTTTATGCAAAATTTATCATGTGATATGTCAGTAGTGTTCAGTCCACGTTGCATTACAGAACATTGTTTGATTGATACTTAAGTTCTTGTTTTCCATTGTCCTTGTAGACCTTATAGCTCATCAATATTAGAAGTTAAATACAGGATTAATTTATTCCAAACTTTTTATGCTCAAGCTGCAGGAGGGGATAGCACTCCAACATGTAAATTACTGAAATAACTATCTTCCAAATTTTCATTCAATTCCAAACAATAAGCAAACTCCTCCATGCCATCTGGTAACTTAAAAACAATTTTTTGATTTTCAAAATTTAAGGCTGCACTGATAGAACTTGTTATAGTCGGGTTGCACATACTAAGACAAAAGTGAGCCGTGAAAAGGTATTAACACGAGTTAACTACAATAAAAGTTACATCAATATTAGACATTTAAATACATAGTTTGTGTAGTAGGTATCAAACGAATGGAGACACAGCCTGAGTGCTCTGAGAAACAAGGAAAAGAGACGTTATTAATGTTGGTGGTATTTCATACCACCATTTTCTAAAAAATATTCTAAAAATCAGACATAATTAACAGAGCAACAATATTTACGGCAAAGTAATATTGTAACAAAGCCACGGAAACACATTTACACAGCAACAATTGAAGCTACACTCACCACAAAAGAGAATCCAGAAAAATGTACTTTTTTGTTACACTGAAATGGAATTTAAAGAAAATGCAACATATGTATGTAATTCACATAATGATAAATATGTAGATTAAAAAAACAGAAACAAAACGAATAAAGATTGCTTATGCTAATTGAATTTGACTGCAATATTTTCTATTAAATTCGTCAACATTGTTTTTTTTTTGATAAAAGTGTCTGGCCGTAACTATCTAATTTCAGTTTTATTCAGAAATATACCACCTCGTATTAACAAATTTAATAAAATTAGTTTTTATCATATTATGAATTGGATACGCATTAGTTGACGATAACCGCGTCGATGCAAATATGAAACGCATTGTGAAAAAGCGAGTAACTTTTAATCTCATATTTTCATCCTGTTCGACCAAACATTTTCATATTTACTTACACACTAAAAATGAAATGAATTGAAATCAGTTTTTCCGTCTTGTTTTAAATAAATATGAAATTTTTCGTACTGTGACAGTTAACCTAACAGGTAGCTATTACCTTCTATTGAATTTAATGAATCATCTGTGTGTCAATAGGCGTATATTTTAAAATAATGTCGACCGACAAATAAAGAGTTTATTCCAAATATTATTTTTCATAAAGTTGCAAGTGATTGTAGCGTTTAATAGTTTGATATCACAATAGTCCTGAAAACTATAAAATGCAAATTGTAGATTATAACCTTTGTATCGATATTTAACCAACCTACAGTTACTTATTTTCAAATAACAACACAAGATCTGAGTTCAATACCTTTAAAATTCATTTAAGAGAATGTTGACTTTCTGGCAATTCCAAGTACCTAACTTTTTCTATGAAGTAAATGGAAGTTCTGCCTCCCATATCCTGGCTTCTTCTTTGAATTATATACTTCTCTATAAACTCTTATTTGGAATATATCACATCAAAGGTTGATCAATTGACTCTCAGTGCAAATGTGCTCAAAATATTCTTCAGTTGATGTGATTTGATGGACGGAAGCATTATCCAACAGCAAAATGATTTCCTCGATAACTGCTGGGCGTTTGCGGCTACACAAAACTACAAGTGTCTTCCCAGAAAACTTGTGTAATGATCTTGACAGTTAATTTTGTTTAGTTTAATTCTTAATACCTGTTACTTAATTATTTATTAGTAATTAATAATTTTCTTGGGCAAAATAAAGCGGGTTTAGTAATAGTTTGTGGTTGAGCTTTCCCGTTCGGTTTCACTATTTGAATGGATCTTAACACTGATCTAAACAAAACAAAAACGATTTTGAAAAAACTAGTTCATGAAGACGAACTGTTGTCCGACGAATAGAAATGATCGCTAATTATATAAAAACAATTTTTACCGACCGTATGGCTTGGTTTTGAATCATTTTCCATAGCATTAGACGAGAGCACCGATTTGTAACTAAGAAATTGCTTGCTTTACAGCCGCTAAAAGGAACTACTACAGTAGAGGACACTTTTAATGAAATTTAAAAGTTATTCACAAGTTTTAGCTTGCCATGGTCAAAATTAGTTGTTGTATGAACACCTTCTATGGTCGGCTTATGTAAAGGTTTTATCGCAATTTTGTATGAAAAAGCAACTGAATTAAATGTGCAAAAAGATGATTTGATAGTTCTTCATTGCATTATCCACCAACAGAACTTCTGTCCTAAGTCCATTCGATTCCAGAATGTGACAGTAAAAACCATCAATTTTATTCCATCCCGAGGGCTTAACCATCTTCAGTTCAAGACGTTTTTTTGATGAAATATCAGCCGAATATGACGTGACATATTATTGTGAAGTCAGATGACTAAGCAAAGGGAAAATGCTAGAACGGTGTTACGAGCTTAGAACTGAGATAGCAGATTTTATGCAAATAAAAAATAAACCACTATCTGAGTTGAGTGACCGAAAATGGATATTAGACTTAGCATTTCTGGTCGACTTTACAGGTCATTTGAATGATATAAATTCGAAATTTCAAAAACAAGGGTAGTTAGTAACTTATTTGTACAGACGTTTGAGAGCGCTTCAGAACAAAATCCGCTTGTGAGAGGCACAGATTGTGTCTGGTAAGAGTTTCCATTTCACCACGCTTTCTGCGTATGAAAATACTCCTTATGCTCAATGTGCTGAATACCTCAAGTTACTGTCAGAGAAATTTTCAGATCTAGCGATTTTAAAAACATGGAAGACAGTTTCAATTTATTTGCTACTCCAACAAAAAGTCCAATACACTTGCAAATAAAATTGATCGAGCTTCAAAAAAAACTTACTCCTAAAATCTAAATTTGATTAGATTTGATTTAGATTAGCAATGTTAACAGTTGAAAGTGCTTTTTAAAATTGATGTATTATCGTTTGGGAACCAATTTTTATAAAATTGCTTGTATCCTTGTAATTGTGGAGATCCACTGCTTAATACGATTTTTGGCGCTAGGTGCTCTTTGTACCAAAGCAAATCCATAATCATTCCACTATTTCTCTGGTTGATCTGTCAGTTGGTTAGTAAGTAAATTGTATACATTAAGTATTCTAAAATGATCGCATATTCTTCTTAAGCATAGATTGACCAAACAACAATTTGTACGTAAGTAGTCGCAAAGTGAGAATATAATTGAGATAGGACAAAACACTAAAAGAAAGTTGAAAGAACAATTGTTTTGACAGTGGTATCTGCGATTTATCTCCAAACTCTCAATGATTATTTCATTAATATGTCAAAGCAATGGCACAATGACATTGGAGTAACTACATTCTTCTGTTATGATTTTCTATAGAACAGGATTTGTAATTCTTTTGAACTCTATACTGGTTCCTCCAATTGAAATAATAATAAACATTCTGCAGTCTTTGAGGGCTAGTGTTACTAAGAGTTCGGCGTTGAAATTAATAAGTAGCGCTACCTGGTTGATGTAATCGTAGTACCTATAGCCGATGATTGTTTTAGTATATCGTGCATGTTGGAAATATGGTATTGGTTGCACATTAGAATTATTGTTTGACAACAGTAACACCTACATTTTCAAAAATACATGAAAAAGGGTAGGTTTTCAAAGATTGTGAAACTGTTTGATATTCATGATTATTTCAAGATTTTCTTTGATTTGGTCCATTGCGGTCTCATCTGCGAAGCAGTTATTACGACGTCAGCTTTCGGGTTATTTAACACTTATTTAACAGTTTGCCTTCAGTGAATGGATAGCATTATGCAAAGTATATGCTTCAATGTTTCAACTTTGGTATCCATTGCCAACAAATCTCGTAAATATTTAAGAATACATAAATAATACATAAATAGTAAATAATAAAATTGTCGTTGAAGCTTTCTACAACTACTATTGAGTAGCTAAATTTGAAAAACTTCATTGTAATTGTATATGTTTTTGAACCCATCATGCTACGCGCATCATTTAGAGTTATTTCATTCAATTACAATATTTATTTCAACCTATATACTACTTTTGCAGTGTACGTAGAATTATAATTGCAATGTTTTAAAATAAATTGGTCCAACGAACAAAGAGAAGCTACATTACAAATTGTATAAAGTAAAAAAGAAGAATAAATACAAATCAGGGCCTCGTTATCGGTCTTCGAAGACATTGTTAGTAGAGGATTAGTAAGTAAAGTGTACGTCAACATGACACCGTGGACAATAACCGGACACTAAATCCTAAAGAATGGGTTACCTTCTACGTATACCCGACAATATACCCACCCAGAAAAACGAACTTCATCAATTGTTGAGCTTTAGTAGGATAAATGTGGTCTTATACTTGATTATATTTAATCTGTGTAATCCTACTTGCGTCCAGTCATATATTCATATTCTGTTTTACATTTCTATTAATTATGAAGCCATATTCTGTGACAAGGTATGTTGTACTAGTTATATACGCCTATCGATAATTTTACGTTGACGTTTGTTTGTTGAATATCATTTCTCATTGTGTATCCTGAATATATATTTTAATTAAATCTAAGTAATATTTTTTTATTACACTTGCGATATCTATATTGTTATTGGATTATTACTACACAAATTGTAAATTGTAAATAATTCAATATAAATTAGTCTATACATACATAAGCCTATGTTTTGCACTAAAAGTTTGGATCCTAACAGCTCAATGTCAATTACCTCTTGAATACAAAGTGATATCGATTATTAAAGTTGTTAAGTTGTTGAAGTTTAAAACCTATTGTTTAGATTTTTTTTCAAATTTCAGATAATTGCCTAGTAGAATAAAGCATTTTATTATTCTCTTTTAGGTGTCAAGTGTTTCCGCATGATCCATTACATCAGCAAAATTATGGTACGTTAAAAATTCATCCAAAATTAGTAGTCTCTAGTAATATACATATTAATTAGTTTGACTACCTTAATGTTAATATAGTTTACCGTAAATACCACAATGCGGAATGTATGTGAGTATATGTGTAAATGACGAGTTAATGAAAGTAAGCATTTACCATGTCTGGGGGG